>SSNR01000199.1:576926-656359 GCA_006937965.1 Callopanchax toddi
CCCCCCCCCCCCCCAGCTGTGACCGCTAGTTTGACAGAAGCAGGTCTGTGACCCTGAGGTGTGCATATGAGTATATCTCCCCCATTAATTTGTTTTAATATGATTCAAAACTTTATTGAAGCATCAGATTGACATCTTGAGTTAAATGCAGTTTGTATTTATGAAGATTGAGCATAAAAAAGTTGCTCAGTTTTTTAGAAAATAATGAGAGCAAAGTTTTTTGTCTTTTCTTTTTCATTATGCTGATCCGAAAATTGATCCGAACCGTGACTCAAAACCGTGAACCGATCCGATCCGTGAGTTTTCTGATCCGTTGCACCCCTAGTTTCCTGTAATGAAAAGCTTGAAGCTCATCTTAAGAGCTTCATTTGGCTATTTGCTTAATATCAAAGCAAGACGCTGATCTTCTGTGTTGCATTTGGCCTGTTATGGGATTTCTGACTAATATTTGAACTATTCACATATTTACCTGAATACATTATAAAAGCTTTCAGGTTGTCCTGCGTTGCTACCTTTTATAATCTGCAGGTCATGCTTTTGAAAAGAGAAACAAGGACAAAATCTGCCTTTTCAACCTTCCGTCCTTGTAATTGTTTGCTGAAAATGCCTTATTTGTTTTTAATCAAAATTTCACCAACTAATAGACCTTGAGCTCAATAATGCTGCAGCTCAGAAGTACATGCTGCTTTGTGGGGCTTTGGGTAAAAAATATATTATGACTTTTGTAGTCTGTGTTCACATTTAAGGATGGGTACTTAAAGCTTGGTGAGGACAGTGTGTACAGAGGAGGAGGAGGAGGTGGAGGTCAACAGCCTTTTAGATTTGTGTGAAGAAGAGCTAACTTGAGCTTAGGTTATGTTTTGGTCAGTGGTAATCAAAACATGCAAAAATTCAGATCTTGAGTGCTTTTCATGCTACATTCACACTGATGTTTAACATATTGTATTAAACTGGTTCCATCACAGATTCAAAATCAAATGCAGAATCCAGAGATCGGGTCTCGAGTTGGACTTGAGCTGCATTTCTATGGTTAATCTTTATTTCGTAGCACTGGACTTTTCCTCTGTATGTTTACACTTTGCAAACAACTGCACTGTGGTGCACATGCTGTGGGCAATTTGATTTGTAGGAATTGCGTTTAAACACGGTGATCTTCGGCTTTATGCAATTATTTCCAAATCTGTGGAAACATTTCAACCCAAAGCTAAGAAGCTCTGTTAATTTAGAGAACAGACTGTCTCCTTGCAGCTCATCAAGCTGTGCTCAGTTATTTTCTAATGTCATCTATTTTAATGTTGAACATGCTCATTAAAGCCTTTTGATCTGAGATGTTAATGTTTTTGATTGTCTTTGCATTGCTTGACCTGACCCCTCTGTGAACTTGCTGGAGCATCAGCATCTGGGAAAATGAGCAACCTTCCTTTAAAGAGCATATTTTAAGTTAGACACTCCCTTAAACAAATGTTTAGAGAAATATAATAGAAACTTTTTCTGAATAAAAATTTACACAAATTCAGCTTATTTAGGCTCTTGGATTCGTTTTTGTGAGAATTGTCAATTTTTTCACCAAACCGGAAGTGACGACAGTTCAGGGAGACCGTTCGTTCTCTATATAGAAAACTGATCCACTATTCACTACTTGTGACGAGCAAAACAAACCCCCAGAGTGCCGTTATTTTATTACTTTATTACTATAGTGAGCAGTTATTAAGATTAAAAAAAAAAAAAAAGATAAAAACAATCAGTCCTGTAAGGCTGTACCCTGTCGGTCCAGCTGTAGACCGTGACCCACCTCCTCACTCGGGTCTGGATAAAATACCAGCGTTTAGCACCAGGTTTGATCATCAGAGCTCCAAACATTGAGCTGCGTTCAGGTGGATTGTTAAGAAATGAAAGAGTTTATAAAAAGTTTCACAGGATACAGCTAAATGGTTCGAGGCTGACCGAAACAGTGTCGGGTCAGGCTGGAAACCCCGCCGTGAAGACCCTCTTGGTAGCCCCGCTGGGAACGGGAATCCCCTCTGGAGAGCATTGCGGCATGGATTTACTGTACCCCGCCAGCCAGGTGAGGGTCAGACACCTGAAGGAAATGCTCTCATGAAATCGCTGATCGGTACCGAACTACGACCCACCACGAACCGTACCAAACCTGGCATGGAAACGAGACTCAAGTCTCCCCGTTAGCTCCTGTTAGCTGCTGCGTGCTAACAGCGGTTCCGGTGAATGGATCGAAGTAACGGCGCCTGTTTAGAGTCACACTGAATGTTTTTCGTCGGTATGTGGGACTCCATCACATCCAGTCCTGGACTAGACCAGGACCGCCGGGGTTTTTCGTCTCCAAACAGAAGTCACCGTACCGGTAAGGAAGCCGTCCCGTTGTTGACTCAGTGTCCTGACAGACTGGCGATTGGCATTCATAAACATAATAATTTAGCATTTTTTATTAAAATGAATTCACACCGACTGGATTAAAGAGCGCTCTAACCTAAAACTAACAACTCATGGCCGACAGCGAGCAGGCAGCTGGCAGACTAGAGCGGTGCCAGTCTGAGATGTTAAAGTAGTTTAGCTTTAAAAAATCTAACACAATGATTAAAACAAGCATCTGTTACACAAACTCCACACAACAAAGGGCTCAAATGATCATATTTATGGGATTATTGATCGTACAGAGTGTTAAATTATCCTACAAATACTTTATTTATCTACATCTGACAACACTGTAAGCAGCGCCACCTAGCTAGGAGCTCCCTTAGCTGACGTCACAGGTCCACATATGAAAAAAAAGCGTTTTTAGAAGCTTTGCAAAAAGCGGCACTTTGGACCAGAAAAATGGTTTTAAAAAATGTATTGTAAAACAAAATACCCTCAATAAACATTTCAAATAGTATTTTTGGACAGAGTTTTATCAGAATAATAAAAAAAAAAGAACTTAATATATGCTCTTTAAATGAATGTGCTCTAAACTGCTTATTGCAGCAACAATTACTTCTCTGTGATCACTAAAGCTAATTTTAGTCCATGGTGTTGTTTTAACACACACCTGAGTTCTATAGAGCAGTGAACTGTGAATTTATAATATAGAGCTGTTCACACTCAGAGTGAGCAGGTGCTGCTAATCAAATGCATTAGATTAGCAGCACCTGGCTGCTTCTTGAACTTCTACCTGATTTCTGACACAACAGTTCTTCGCTGTGTCTTGGGTTTTGCTCGTTAGGTTGGTTTTCTGTTCTGTGTTGATTTATCAGTCCATCCAGGAAGTTGCGGGGATTTTTTGTGATTGTTGCGATCTAAAATGACTGATTTCGCGGCACATTTTTCTAAAAGTTGCGGTCAAAGTTGCGATTTTTTTCAATTATTTTTCAATTTTGTTTAAGGTTTTATTTAGTTTATATGCACACACAGTTAACCTCTTTACACACACACACACACACACTGTATGCGCTGTTTCATCATAAAATAAAGACCACAAGATGATGTAATCTCCATGACAGAACAGCTGACAGCCTGTCTCAGCGTCACTCAGACGTTACAGCGTGAGCGACTTTACTTTCACTTTCATAGATTCACCTCTAAGGTTCACCAATTCAGCAGAACAAGTTTAGAAAAGACAAGCGGTTCCTCGTGTTCACTGGATACAAACGTCACGTGGTTAATCACGTGTTTAAAAAAAAAAACAAAGTTAAAAGGAATTCACGTTAACGCTGACGGTCCGATTTATGTAAAATATTTCTCACAGAATAGCAAATCCGCCGACTCGGCACACAGTTTAGGACACAGATCAGTTCTTTTTAAATATAGTTTCTCACATTGTCCAAATACGGACATTAAACAGAACTCACCTCGTCTCTTTCAGCACTCGTATCAGCCCACCAGCCCCCGTCTGCTCCTTTTTTCAGCTAATCTCCTCCATGTTTTGCGGTCAAAAAGTTGTCAATCGTCGATTTTCATGTATAATCCACCACGACGTTGTGTTTGGTTCAGAACAGCTTCCCACCACTCGTGTAATACTTTAAGAAACTGATTTGCTCGTATTTTAGCTGTAATATCTGATGGAAACCGACCGGAGTTTAGCGGCTCTGAGCTCAAAAACCAGAAGCAAACACAGCTGGAGGCAACCGGATTGGTCAAAACGTATCCGAGTGGCTCTGATTGGTCAAAGAAGATGACGAAATCAGACAAAAACAAAGATGATTGGTCAAATTTGCGGAAAAGTTGCGATGATTGGTGAAAATTTGAAGGCCGCAACAAAGTTGCGGCAAATGGTTGAATTTGCGTTAATAGTTGCGATCGCAACATCGCAACTTCCTGGAGGGTCTGATTTATCATGTGAATAAAGATGCTTTTTGATGCAGTCACAGATCCAATGGAGCTAAATGTGCAGCAGGAGAAGTGTCAATTTTTATCTTGATTTCTAAAGCTCCTTTAATAATAGTCCTCGAACGTAACTATTATGTTATAGAGGAACATTGTCCCAACTAACTTAGAAAAAATTTAAATTGTACTTTGGAGTTTTTATTTCGTAATTATTTCATGGATGAAAAGCTTCTTTGGGTGTTGGAGCACCTTTTTTAATGTGAAAAATGTATCAAAGACGGCATTGAAATCCCATTTTTTTTTTTAGTATTTTTACCAATATAAGGTTTCACTGAATAAAAACTGTTTTAATATGTGTGTATTTGGTGTTGGCTGAATACCTGTAACCTGTGAGAGTGTGAACCCGCAGCACTCAAAGAGCAGATACTCTCATGTGTGATGGTTTCTTTGGGTTCTGACTGAGTTTTGTGCCTGCAGGTTGCTGAATTTATTCGCGAGGGATTTAATTGTATGAGTGGCAGTTTCTACCAGGTCCTGTAAAATAAAAGTATTAGCATGTACTTAGGTTTTAAAGTTATTTCCCTGGCAAAGATTGAATGAATTGTTTATCTCGTCTTTAAAGCTGCACTCGGCAGTTTGGTAAACAAGCTAGGTTTAGCTAGCTATTTTTCACAAACATGTCTCAGAGCACTCACCCCTCCCGTCGGGTATAATCCGTAGGCCAGCCTCCCCCGGACATACCACCGCTTGTTGTCTCAGAAACAATAGACAGCAAAACTTCAGCTGTTGAAACTTTCCCCCAGGTTTTCCCTCTTTTTACCTCCAAACATTTTTAGTTTTCTGCTAGCTGAAGGTGTTTTTCTTTATGAGAGTCTGGTATTTTTTTTCTAAAATTGAAGCGCTAACAGCCGGCTGTTTCTGTCCTCTCACTTCCGAGATGTTCTGCTGAAAAATGCTCCAGCATGCATTAATGGAAGAGCCAAGCAGTGAGGAAATGCGGCACTTCAGCGAGACGGACAGCCGGATTGTCCAATCGTTTCTTTCTGTGCGAACGATATGATTGGCTGAGGTTTTTAGAGACCTGCGGGAAATCGCCACAATATATTTATAGCTATACTATGTTAGAACATTAAGTGGCATGAAAAAAAAACGTTAAAAGCTACATTGTTTACCAATCTACCGAGTACAGCTTTAAAACTTAAAATGGAATATTAGGGTTGACTTTGACTGTCCAACAGCTTCCACCATGTTCTCCTGTGTTTGGTCTACATGTGTTTTTATGACTGCTTCACCGTTACTGACTCATTTTACTGGTTTCAGCATTGAATCGAGTATATTTGATTTACAGATGATTGAATCATTCAGGAACATGTTTTTTAGGCATTGCTGCTCAGCTGGCACAAAATGTCACCACTTTAGAGTCTGCAGAGTCCGGATGGTGTTTCAAAGTGTCGTTTGGATAAATACTGCTTTCTTATTTTTGTGTTATCTCAGAGGAAAATTTGTTTGAGCATAAAAGATAACTGAGCCAAACCTTCTACTCCTGGTCTTCAGACCTTAGTGTTCAGACTTTATTGGGCATCTGATGTTAATATTTTTAATGCGATTCTGGTGTTATAAGAAGCCCTAGCTGCTGGGTGATGAAACAGGGCTGGTTTTTATCTATTTATTAGGCTCTAAAATTGACATCACATGACCTTTTGTAGCAGTGAATGTGACAAAGCTAAAGCAGAGAGGAGCTAGTTAAAATCAGCTCAAAGAAGGTGCTAATCTCATTTGAGAGGTTGAAAATATTTCCTCTTTGATTTCATAGATCTTGTAGATCAGTTTATTACATAGTTCAAGCTGAATTTATCAGTTATTTTTTGGGCTATATGGTGGCTCAGTTGGTAGCACTGTTGCCTCACAGCAAGAAGGTTGCAGGTTTGATTCCCATCTGCAGCTTTCCTGTGTGGAGTTTGTTTGTTCCCCCAATGCATGTGTAGCTCTCCTTTGGGTACTCTGGTTTCCTCCCATAAACCAAAAACATGCATGTTAGGTTCAGTAGCTGCTCTAAATTATCCTTAGGTGTAAACGAGAGTGTGACTGGCTGTATGTCTCATTTGTCTCTGTGTCCCTGTGATGGACTAGCAACCTGTCCAGGGTGTCCCCAGCCTTTTATATGACTGTTGGACAGGTGTACTGGTGTTGTAGGGAGGGAGAGGCTCTGGACAAATTAATCATTTAATGGAGACACAGTGGCACAGGGGCCTGTTGTTATGTCAACCAGGATTAGGATGCTTCTCATAGGAAACACTGACAGGTTGCTACTCGTTGCAAGAGAAGCTTATGATGGTGGAAACTGATTACTAGTAATAAATCAAGCTTTCACAGTGACATTAAAACAAAACACACTTATATCATTGTCTCTAAGAATAATATGCCCCCCTTTTTTTCTTTCTTATTTTTAAAATGAAGCTGCATCATTTTCAAAAAGTTGATGCAGAATTGTTTTTTGGGGGCTACATTTGTGGTAAAAAAATATAATTTATTTTTGGTAGTGGAGGCTGAGCAAACCCAGACTCTTTGCTTGTTAAAGTAAATTTATCATTACTCACATTTCCTTATTGACACAGAGATTCCTGGTTGTTTGTGGTTTTTTGGCAGCTGGTGGGTTGCTTTTATGTTGCCAAGTAAGAATTGGTTTCTCCTGCCCACAATCTGTCAGTTTTACTGTTTAAAATGTTTCCAGAAAACCAAAAAGCAATTTTTAGAAAAAGAATTCAAGATATGCATTTGTCTTTGCAAGGTCACAAAGATTAACCCAGTGAGTCTCTTTTTGAGCTTCAAATTTAAATAAATGCATACAGATGAGGCAGCATTGACGAAGGGTTAGAGCTCAGGGAATTGGAGGAAAATTAAGGCACACTCTGCCTGGCTAAATTAGATTAAAACTCAAAACAAATGTAACTAGCGTAACACTGTTTGTGTGCATCTGTTTGGGTAAAAATTAATTTGTCAAATTGTTTTTTGGATCGTATTAAGTGTGTGCAAGGGAATCAACTACACTGTGTGCTCAGCTTGCACAATCTTTAAATTGTTTTTGATATTTTTGTTTTAGAAAATGGCAGAAAAGGACCCCTTTCAATTTCTGTAATATAATCAATTTTCACAGGTCAGGCTCTACACATACAGTGCTGATGGTTGCCAATATACCAAAATGTCACACAGACATTATTTCATCAGAATTAATCAAAGCTGGAGGAGAGCAGTCTTGGTTTATTGACTGAAGCAGTTTGGTCATTAGTCACAGAAATGCTTCAAACACACACTGGACTTTTCTGCAGCTCTGATCCATCTTTTGTGCAAATAAAAGCTGCAGCTTTAAATGAAACTAAAGTGGTAGTTTCACTGAACCGCCATTGATTCTATATATTCATTTGAGATTCTTTGTATTTTTAAACACCTACTTATCGAACTAATTATGTTTCTCATTTATCAGTTGGATTAGAATATGTAAAATTAGATCGACTGTATGCTTAAATGCCCAGGAGATCATTTCACTACTGAAATTTCAGACCGCTTTTTAGGGTCTTTCTTTGTTCATGATTCTGTGCAGGAAAGTGCTGCAACAAGCACAATTTTTCAGCTGCGTACACCTCCGATACCTGATTTTTAGGTTGTCATTGAAAAATGTTACTGCATGAATGTTCTTCTGGTCTTTTAAACCAAGAGTTGTCATTCAATGTATTTATCTAATCACCTCTCTGTCCCCTAAAGTGTGGACCTGGTGCACGCCCAGCTGCATGTGTGTGAGGGCCGCAGTCTGTCGGAACTCGGCCTCAAGCAAGACAAGATCCGGGTGAATGGCTGTGCTATCCAATGCAGAGTGACGACCGAAGACCCAGCTAGAGGCTTCCAGCCAGACACAGGAAGGATCGAGGTAGGCTTCCTCTAAAGACCTCCGTCCTCCGAAAACCTTTGCAACACTGTGGTCATATACAATTGTGGTTAAAAGTTTATAAGCACATCATGGACATGACGTCCTATGAATCTGGTGCTTTTAATGGTTGATTCGAATAGTTTTCAATGGTTTTTAAAAACAAGAATTGGATGCACAGATTAAAATTTGTGGATTTTCTCTTTTCCACACAGAATCAACTTTATACTTATAGGCTCATGTTTCCCATCCCCCACTAAATGTCCCTTAGCATGTTGAACTCTAATCAAATGTTTTAATTGGCCATCAACAAGCTTTTGGAATGAGTTTGACTGATATTGGACCACTCTTAATCAGGTCTCTGGTTAAATCCTGTTTTTACCACCTCAGAAACATCACTAAACTAGGCTCCATTGTCTCCCGTCCTGAAGTAGAGGTCTTAGTTCATGCTTTTGTCGCGTCCCGCTTGGACTACTGTAACGCCCTTTACACCTGCCTTTCTAAAACTTCCATAAACCGGCTACAGACTGTACAGAATGCTGCTGCCAGGCTTCTGACTAAATCATCCAGATTCTCTCATGTCACTCCTCTGTTGATGCAGCTGCATTGGCTTCCGGTTGAGTTTAGAATTCATTACAAGATCCTTGACTTGGAGAGCCCTGTATGGTCAGACTCCTGCCTACATTAGTGGATTTCTAAAATCATACACTACTTCCAGGTCCCTCTGACCAAGGTCTGTTTTCAGTCCCCAAAACCAGACTAAAAACCAAAGGAGACAGAGCCTTTTCATCTGTAGCTAAAAATCTATGGAACTCTCTCACTGTCACTGAGGTCTGTGGACTCATTTAAGAAGAAGTTAAAGACTAATCTGTTTAAATCTGTCTTTTTTAAAGTATGTTATTATTTGGGTCCTGTTTTTTTATTTTTACTCATTTATTTAGATCTGTATATCTTTGACTATGTTCTCTTGTTAAGCACTTTGTGATTATATCTTGAGAAGTGCTCTATAAAGTTTTACTTACTTACTTCTTAGCACAAATAGTAAATATTTTCTTTAAAATTGGTTGTCTTCTTGGCACAGACCCATCTTTCAATCACTGATTGTCAATCAGGATGAGATTGAGATTGTAGGAGAAGCTTATTATTAGTCTGCTTTAGCCAATCAGAATCCAGATCTAATGTGTGTTTAGGGTCATTGACCTGTTGGAACACCCAGTTGTGTCCAAACTGCAACCATCTGAGGTAGGTGAAGAATTTGGAGGTAGTCCTCCTCCTTTGTTATTCCAGAGCATGATGCCACCATGCCTGACAGTTGGCACAGTGTTTTTTGGTCTGATTGTTTCTCCAAGAGCACAAGTTTTATTCTTGGCTGGCAGCCTCCAAGTCTGTGGTCATGTGGAGCTTTTTCACTGTGGACACTGAGACTGGTGTTTCAGTTTATGGTGTTGTTGGCTCCCAGTATGTTTTTTAACACCCTAATGAACTTCCATTCTCTTGAGAGTGACAGAGGAGTATTGGTTTAATAAGTGCTGTCAAACAAATCACTTTTATTATACAAAGAGAAGCTTTCAGCTTCAGTCTATCATATTCACTAATTAGTAGGTAATAAACCTTGATCTTGTCAAGTTGAGACTTTCTAGAACCTTGAGCCTGTATGCATAACTTCGACCTGAGACTGAGAAAATCCTGAGGAAATTTAAACTATCCAGTTCTTGTTTGCATTAATCATGGAAGTTGGGTGTAACCCAAAATGAATCTGACATTCATCTACATTCATGCTCAATGCAGTGTTTGTCTAATGTAGCGCCGGCAAGGGCGTTACTATCTCTGACTTCTGACCTCTGGTTCATCAATACAATAACTCATCTTTTTTCCCAATAACTTGGATTAAAATGACTTTTATTGTGTTGTAACCTGAATCAACATTCCTTCCAGGACCCGGTCGTGTCGGAAGACTGAGAAGACTTTCTTTAGTTAATAATTAAACTCAAAGACTCTTTGATGTCTCATTCTAAAAAGACACTACCTTTAATCCACTGTCCAGAAATGTCTTAATATGATTCATTTTCTTCCAGTATTAATGAATGTTGATGTTGCATCAGTATTATTTTATGTTCCTACTTTTGCTAAAAGGTTAAAGCATATTAATAATCCATCTAAGTTTTTCCCTGGGTTTACTTAATGACGAGAACCACGTGACTTGGTAACTCCTTCCCATTGGGCCACGCGTCCAAAAAGTTCCACTGTCAGACTTCCTGCCTGGAAGCTAACTAGTTCTCGTCTAACCTACAACGAGAGAACAAGCCCTCCGTTTTCTCCGCTACACGGTGGGCCTTGATGCCGACTGCACGTCTTGGGTATTAGCCCCAAACAGTCGAGGACATTTCTCCGGCTAAGAAGCCAGACACCATCCGTCTGCTTCTGTTCACCTGCCATGGGGAAGAACATGCTAGCCTCTCCCACCAGCCGACCATGGAGCCGCTGACCGACTCATTGAGACGCTTCCGTGCCTTGGAATGGCCTCCCGGCCCCGGGGATAATCCGAGGCTCGTCAGACCAACGATCACACAGACGAGCCTCCACCTCTCACGCCGAGGCGATCTTGGAGCGGTTTCAGCAAGGTACCAACTCCGATCTGGTAAACCGAGGCTCTTGATAAATAACACTCCTTTCAACTTAGTCTCAGCTCCCCTCCTAACTAGCTCAGACTCCCTAGAGATATTTAATATCTCACGGGCTCTCGTCATTAACTCTCAGCTTAATAACATCCGAAGAATCTCTTAAGATGCACCATCTACCTCATATCTGTCTGTTCGTTCAATCTGTTTCTTTAATAAAATAACTGTAGTCTAAGTCTGCTTCTGGGTTATAACTTCCAAATATAACGTACGTAGGTCTTCCCTTTGAATCAAAAGAACCTAGATATCCTGCATAACAATTAGTTTAGTGAAGGTAGCTAGCATTGCTTAGCATAAAACCAACAAAACTAAGCTAATAACCTTGCAGAAGTGTGTCCGTATTATAACAATAAAATCAGGTTATATTACGCTACACTAAACTTCTGACCACAAATTGTTACAGCAGATAGTGTTGCAGCTTAGTGCACTCACTTCCAACTGTGTAAATCATTTATTTATTATTATTATTCTAGATTGTTTATAATCAACATAATATTAGCTTTAATGTGAACAATTTCGTACACTTTTCTCACATGGCACTTTAATCCTAAACAGTTTGTTAGGAGTACACATCAGTAGGACCTCTAAATGAGAACGAGGAATGACCAGATGATGTTTTGTACTTGGCTTGTTTGCAGTCTTTATTGAATGCTGCTCTTGTTGTAGCTCCTGTACTGCTGGCTTTAAAGATCATTCTGCTCACCAGCTCTGGTACGAGGCCATTGAGGCTTTTAAAAGCCAGTTTTATGGAATATAAATTTTAAAAGTTATCAAAACTTAGGAGATTGTACTTCTCCTCTATTACATCGGTGCCACTTCATTGGTTTTTGATCCAAAACTTTCAAGGCTTGTTTATAGAAACACATCACAGGTTTTAAAGCAGATTGAGTGGCTTGGCTCCAAACAGTTACACAGTAGGAGAGATGAGACAGAACCATGGCATCAGGTACAACTGGGCAGCTTCTACAGGTAAACATGGTCTTATAAAACAAAGCAGTTGAGGTGGGTCTTAATGATTTTGGACATTTTCCTGAGTTTTGCATCTGATTGTTAAACACATTGAAACCATTTTGTTTTGATTTGTTTTTGTTTTTTAAATTTATTTCATTCTTAAAAACAAAGTAAAACTAACAAATACAATTTTGCAGCAGGTCTTGTGCTTTTAACTAAGTAATATTTTAGGAATGTAATGTTTATTTGAGATATTAAAACAAAGCATTGCAGTCAGCTTGTAGAAAGGCTTTCAAATCAAGGTGTGAATGTGTAGTTGTGTGTGTGTGAATGAATCAGTGTTATGTTATTCCTAGAGGTGTATGTTCAGTTTTGTTTGCATGTGGAGAAAACTTCAGTGTTTTTTGTCACGTTCCTTTTGGCAGTCAGCATTTGGTGTCATTTTGTCTCAGTGTGAGACTTTCTTTGTCAGTGTTCACACATGAGAAGACACAAAGGTCATTATGAGTGTGTATCCATCCGTAGCCACATATTCTGTTTGTCTACACACTGCTGAAGTGCATTTATGAATCATTTATTCTCCTTCACTTTTTCCACATGGCAGCCTTATGTGAAAAAGTTGTACATTTCAATTTCCTCTGATTTATCTACACTCTATACACGTAATGACATCGCAAATGATAGTTTGGTACAAGTATTGAGATGTACTCATCCCTTACTAGGAGCTTCTTGGCTGCAGTTTGTCTTCTGAATCTTCTGGGTTGTGATGAGATGAGATTTACATACCTGGATTTGGGGATTTTCTGCCATTCTCCCTCAGATCCTCTGGAGCTCTTTCAGGTTGGATTGAGTCTGTCAGGCTATTTATAGTTTTGAACCACAGATGGATATTCAGGTTGAAGTCAGGTCTTTGACTGGCCGACCCAATCACAGTTGCCCTGAAGCTGCTCCTGTGTTGTCTTGTTTCTTTTGGGAGGTGAACTGTTGGGAATCTTAAGTCTTTATTATTCTGGACTGGGCATGGGTCAGGATGAGATTCTGATGGTATGGTTTTACAATGAAACTGTATTCAAATAATAATGTAAAATACAATGATGTAATTGTTTGTTTCAGCTATTACTACTGCTGTTTAGGTATCACATGATTCAGATTCACACAATAGTGAGTCACATTTTGGCTGTTTGTAACATTTAAAAAAAAAGTTTTAATATTTGCACAACAATGAAAGAGAGATTATTGTGTGCATTTTACTTGCCAGTAGAAATATGCATTGGAGAACAAAATATGGCGTGGAGATGGCCAACACATGATTATCATATGCTGCTATTATGTAGAGATTTAGAGTTGTATTGGACTAGAATCTAGTCCAATATATTTCAGTCTAGTCACTAGATCCATACCAGATCCCAGGGAACAAATCTAGTTCAGATTTTGTCTTCTTCCAGTCACCAGTTAAATTACTTCCCAAGACAATTAACAGTGGGCTGAGTTGCAGCCTGGCCACCATGACTTAAAACAATCCACAACTTTTAACCTTGAACATGCTTGATTCCTTTAGGGATATACCAGTAACCTGATATGATCTGAGCCCACATGTACACAGTCATGTTAAATCACGTAAATCCTCCTGCATTATTCCTGACAGCCATAATCCTCAACTTGTGATGATTCAGCTGTTTTGCCTCTGGTTTATGATCATGCCATTTTATTTATAGCCAGAGGTGCAAATAACTAGTCCGCCAGTCCGCATGAGAACCAGATATCATGCATGCTTCCCAGAACTGCCCAAACGCGTTTTTGCGGACCAGCGCTTTTGAGGTCCTGATGGCGCAGCCTGCGATCTGACGAGCTTCACATCCTGTTGCAGCTCAGCTCAGCAAATGAGTGCTCACATGGTCTCTGAAGCTAGTAGACACACATGCGACACACACTCGCAGCACCTCCAACAGATGCACGGAACTCACACATGCCCAATACTGGTGACAGACCAGCAGCACCAGTGATAGCTTATCACCACTCCCCAAACCCACTGAGCTCTGGTGCGTACCAGACACCAGTGCCAGGTTCTCCCTTGCGTACCTCAACAAAAACAATGTGTACCCCTGTTTATAGAGCACTTTTATAAATAGCATGGTTGACCAAAACGTTGCACAATAAAAACTAAGCATTAAATAATAATTACGGAAAATAAAGCACTTATATTATAGCACTATACAATATATAAGCACTAAGTAAGATGGAGATCTACAACCAACAATTAAAAACAAGTAAAATATGAAATAAAATGGGTATCATATAAAACAGTTCACTCTATTAAAAGCCAGGGAGCAAAAAGGGACTCATGGCCACTAACCAGTAAAGGCTAATTTTTTGGCCCTTCATTCCACAACTGTCAATAGCACAAACACTTTTCATTATAAGTCAATAAAGGAATTATTATATTATTATTATTATTATTATTATTATTATCATTATATGTGATGACCATTTATTGTTTGCTCTTCAACCGGAGGTTTGTGGACATCAAATGAAGGCACATTATTAATTTGGGTTCAGCAAAATTCAACTACACTCTGAAAGGAAATGTGATTTCTAAGTAGATGCTACTTTTCTGTCACTCTGCATTCTGCATAACATTGGGAACCTGACTAGTTGATGTTAGCCACTTAATTAGCTGAGCTTTTAGCATATGTGAATCCTCATTTGTACCTTAGAAAGCTTTTATCCTGGCTGTAGTGTAAGGTACTCTGACATCTCACTAAAATATTTTAAACTAAACCTAAAAAGGTGTGATGTAAAATGTTTTCACATTATGGTTTTTACCACTGTGATTTACCTTGAAACTGGAAATTGTCCCTCTCCTGTTCCGGAGCAGAACTGCATTAAGGATAAATCTGTACTCCCCTCATTCAGGCATTTCTGTACTGATTTGTTGGTGCCTGGCAGTGAAAATAATACCCCTCACATCATGGTGTTGATTGTTTAAGATGAAGTTTTTCTTCTTCAAAGACAAGTGTTTGTATTATATCACCACCTTACAGTGACTTACTGCTTGAACATTATTGGGCAGGTAATAAATGGCTCTTTTTCTCCTGCTATGAATTTTAGAATGAGTTTATTCTCTTCCATCTTGATTTAATCAGATCAAAAAACTTGTCTGAAAAGCCGTTGGGTACTTTATCTTCATCTGGCTTGTTCAAACTGTGATACCCCTTGTCTTCCGCTAAAGACGATCCTTTGTTTGGCCTCCGTCTGGCCTCTCTGCCTTAAAGCTCCAGATCAATTCAGTGCTGCAGTAGTGGTTGTCCTTGTTTATAGAGGTTTGTCCCTTCTACACGTCAGATCAATAGAACCCAGCTGGGGTGACTACTGGGGCCTTGGTCACTTTGCTTACCAAAGCACTTTTCTCTAGATAACTTGTTTTGCCAGACGGCCCACTCTAAGAAGAGTCCAGGTTCTCTCCATTTTACGGTCCTGGAGGCCACTGCACTTTGGGAACAGTGCAGCAGATTGTATTTTTTGGTAGATTTTTTTTAACATGACTCCAAGACCTTGTTTTACACCGTCAGTTGACCTTTAGTCATGTTAGGGTTTGTCATGTTTTTGGAATAAAAGTAGAATGAATTCTTAAACAATACAGAGAATCAAAACGTGTCTACTGTCAGGAAGCTACAGCCAAACTCAGATGAAGCTGTTACTAAAGACACTGTTTCCTTCCTCTGACTTGTGGTGGGTGCTGGGATTGAAGTACCTGATGACTTAACAAAACAATTTGACTCCTCGGATGTGATTGAATTGGACCTGCACCGTTGGCTTTCCAATTAAACACATCATCTGTCTCTTGGTTCTGATCAGATGGGAAATGAATGGTTCTGTTGTACACACAGCTTTGTTTAAATTGAATTTGAGTCCATTAATTCACCTGCCCGGGGCACTTGTTTTAGTTTATTAGCAGTTTACGTGGCTCAGTGATCAAACTAAATTTAACCTGCTATATCAACTCATTTAGATGAAGCATTTATCTGTTGATGAAGCAGTGTTTGTGCTGTTTTTAGATGTCACGAATATACATTTCAGCATCTCGTCGGCCAAACCATGCGTACTATTTAAGTAACTCCCACATTACAGAAAGCAGCAGTCTCTCACCATGTTTTACTTCACACTGTGAAAATTGGAGAAAAGTGGTGATGGGTTTGCTTGTGACCTCTCCACTTCAAGGACTTTCCGTCTCGTTTCTACTCTGTATTTTTCTCTTTCGTTCCCCCTGCTCTGCTCAACTCCTGCTTCCTACTTGTCTTAAAATACTATACAGTTTTCACACGCCTTCATCCTTTCTTCCCCTCCTTCAGCCCATTTACATCTTCCTTGTCTGCACTCTTTCTCTCAATCACCTTCCTCGTTTTCTACTTCTTTTCATACACCTTCTCTTCTCCTGTACGCCTCAGCTCAGGTGCAGCAAACGTAGGTCATCAGTAACAACCCCCCACTATCACCATGCAATATGAATGAGCCAAACACAACATGGAAAAGCTTCCCACGTTTGACGGACGCATGAATAAATTATAAGTGGAGGTCAATGATGAAGCAAAGCAGCTGAAGGGCAGAAAAGGGAAAGATGTCCCTTTATATGCGTTCAGACGCCCAAGACGAGCTGTATAATTGTCTTCAAGAAATAACAGATTAACTTCTCAACCTTTTTATAGCTCGTACAGATGCTCTTCAGCATGACGCCCCAAATCTAGGGAATCAAATCAGCTTCCCTCCATGTTTTGAGTGAGGCTGCATTGCATCAGAGTTTGAACTAAAGCTCATGTGGTGAAAGCAGTGCAGAAAACGCTGCCTGTCACTCGCTCAGTGTGTTCGGCTCTGTCAAAAAGCTGTTGTGCGACAGTAGGAGAGGGCAGGAGTCACACACTGTGCTGGAAAGGCCATTTCCTCCAGAAAGCCCTAAAATCAGCTTTCCTGTTCAGTGATATAGTATCAAATAATTTTCAATCTAAGAAAAGCATGAAAAAATGACAGAAGAACAGATGGGTGAGGTTGGTTATTGGTTGTCAGAACTGGAAATGGAGGGAAGCGGATGAAATGAGTAGAAATGGAGCAGCACAACATTGAGGGCAGGTTTTTCTTTTCTTTTTGATCTGAGTGAAAAACCAATAGGTGGGCTTAGAATTGGGTACATGCATGTTTTGCACCTCTGTCTTTATTTTCAGTGGAAAATAACCTGTTTTTGGAGAACTTTCTGTCCTTTGTCTCTCGATTGAATTAAGCATTTAGAGCAAGTAAAGGAAATTGAGGTATAATCATGTCCGTCTCCTGCTGTTCTATGCCTTACAGACCATGTTCGGTTTGTGATGACTTGTTTGTCAAATCAAGCTTTTAAATTGTGAAGGAAAGGTTAAAATGAAACATGAAAATGAAGACTAACCAAAAAAGTTTGTAGTATTTTACTATGACGAGTAGAATCATGTACTTTTTGTACTTAAATCAGTTTGTTGTGTTGTTTTTAATAATAGTTAAACTTATTCTGAGTACAATTACACTTTTTAAAAACAATTTATTTTAATTTGTTCAAGTCAATGACAGTATTTAATCAGGTTTTAATGGTAAAATGTTTACCATTTCCCCAAAGGTGGTTCTTTTGTGTGCTTAACCTGCTAAAACCAGATTCGCACAATGTGAATTTTGGCCACTGTAGATAAAACCTTAAAGCCATAAATAACTATAATAATTATTATTAATAATAATAACCTATGGTGAAATTGATTTCTTGGGGTGGATCACTTTAAAAAGTTTGAAAAGGTCGACTCCTGTCTGCTTCCAGAATGACTCTGGTTCATTTCAATGAAAAGTAAATGCAGCACAGACCAAATAAAGAAAAAAACCCCATTTATTTGTTGATTTCAAGCTTTGACAATTGTCAGTAACTGTAATGCTTTGTTTGAAATACACTTTCAGATAAGACCAGGAGACACGACAACGTTTGCAGGAATTGTTTAATTTAGGACACATTCATCTACATTTGCATGTTTAAATAACTCTGGGCTTTATTGTATTGCAAACATGATCTTCATGTAGTCAATTTTTTTAACCTTTTGGTTAGGGATGTCCCGATCCGATCACGTGATCGGAAATCGGCCCCGATCACATGATTTTGGACTCGATCGGTATCGGACGTCACCTCCCGATCTTGACTCGGGCTTCCTCGACATGCGCCCCGCCAAAATAAAAGCCGCTATGCCTTCAGAAGGAAGTTTGGGTTTTTAAATATATGTTAAACAATCTAAAGCACATGGGATTTATATATAGTCTATATTTGTGCACTTATATTAACCACAATCAGAGTTTGAATCACTTTCCGCCGGTCCAGGAGGAGGGAGGGGCCGGGACCGGGAGACACGCAGCTTATGGAGCAGCGACCGGGTTCGCCGCTCTCACCACACCCGCCGCCAGGACTCGTCCTCCCCCTGAACGGAAAGCAGCCACGCACCGACGGTAGTGCTCGATCTGGAGGAGGCGGAGAAGCCGGCGTGGAGCGAGTCATCATACCCGCGCTAACTCGTTCCCCCTACGCTGCGTCTCCCTCCTGCCTCAGGAGGAGATTCTGCTCCGTGCGCAGCACAACACCCGCCCTCCGTCGGGAAATAAATTGAGCGATGTTTAGATTTTTAAAAAGCGCTTTCTGAGGAGGAGCTTCCTGATTAAATGTCGCTCAAAAATGCGCACAGCACTGACGGATTTCTCCCAATAGTCTAATTAAGAAGTTGTTCAGAGCTGCTGCAGTCAGAGGATAAAGCAGCAGGAGTGAAGGAGGAACTGATGACTTAAGAAATGATCGGGTCATTGTCAGTAAACAAGTTTGTTCTTTCTGGGCAAAAAATGGAGCAGAGTGTTAAAATAATGTTGACATTTCTGCACCTGAACAGCTGTAGGAAAAAAAGATTTTCCTCAAAAAGTTGCTTTAACCACAAACTAATTTTGTGCACAGAGAATTATGTTTAAGTATTTAAATACATATGGATATGATAAATTATACAGATGGATGGATTTATGTCTGCAGCATGACATCATTTTGTTACTTGTTTGTTTTTATTAGTTAAACTTCGGCAAAGTAGAGCTCAGAAGCAGTTTGAAGCAGAAAGTGTGAGTATGTCTGTGGTCTGGAGGCTTTATAAAGTTGATCACAACAACATATTAAAAAGATCGGATCGGGACTCGGGATCGGCAGATCTTCAAAATCTAATGACTCAGACTCGGACTCGAGGGCAAAAAAACCTGATCGGGACATCCCTACTTTTGGTTGGTTTGTTAGAGTATTTCAGTCTGTACTGGTCAAATCATTTTTTTGAAAATAAAGTTTGAAAAATTTACCTTCCACACCTTTGCTCCCGTAGATATATTACTACACAAATCTCTTAAAGTGCCCATGGCACGATATTTAAATCAATTAATATTAAACAGATGTAATCTTTGATGCCTCTAGATTAGCGTTGCACCCATTATAACTCAAAATACGCTGTAATTATTTCCTAAGGAGCAACTCAGAGATCAGAAGAAAGCGCCGCCTTCCGGTTCGGCTGGGTTTCTCCTTATTTGTCAGCCTGACACTTCTGCTGCAGTAGGGGTCAGTGCCGTCACGTGAAAGAGAAACAAAAGTGAAACTAAACGCTCGCTAAAAGAAAAGAGAAACACGAGAGGATAACTCTGTCTGTGCTACACGGTCTATGGTCAATGCTGGCAGTGCACCACTGGCATTCTCCTCGCTCCAGGTGTCGTGAACGTGCATGTGGGAGGAGAATTTACCATATAAGCAAGTCCGGATCACTATGACCTCATAGCGGGCTGGGGTGAAAAAAACTGTTTTAAACCTAGGTCTGAAATCTTGAAGAGCTTCTCACTAGCTGTACTAGGAGACAGATGCCATATTTTGCTCTTTCTGGCATGTTTAAGGTGAGAACTCAACGTTGCAACATGATGGATAAGTCAGAAAACATGGAAAACCATGACATGGGCCCTTTAATGTTATTCTGGACCTCCCGTAATCTTGCAAGATCCTACACATTCTATTAGCACCTAGTGTGTGTTGAGAATGACTCATGACATTTTTGCTCAGTACCTTTTAAATTGGCTGAGTTATAGCCCTTTTTGTTTAATAAGTTTGATTAAATGTGACTACAGAGTCGAGTAGACTCTAAAGCTTGCAGATCCAGATGAATGTTTTATTGAAATTAATCTAGTGATTCATGAGATGTTGCTAACATGGTTGACCCTATCATGAAATAGAAAAACTGTCCAATAAAAGTGATTTACCTGTTTTGTACAGCAGCTATTGGATTATTTTTAAAATGTGTAAACCAGGTTTTCATGTTGAGATCCACACCAGAAAACCAAAGTACAAGTGAATGCTTCCTCGGCTTCATAAAAAAGGTGTAAATGTTCTTAACACCATTTCAGCATCATGGAATTGGACATTTAAGAACCTCTTTGCCATTTTTTCTAACTATAATTTGTTTTACCAGGAGCCACTTGTCACATTTGGTGTATCTGCCTGCCTTTTAGCAAATGAGCTCCAGTATTAGTTTAGCTTTGTCAGATCTGGAGGTGATTCGCTGAAACTCGAAGGAAAAGCCTTTACTCCCACTGTGTGATAAGTGGATAATGAAGATAATTTACTGAAGCTTGAAATCGTGTTAATCCAGTAAAATAAAGATGGGGAAACATGACTGTTGTTAACAGCAGGGATAGCAGAAGGGTTAAATTGGATGTATTCTCATGATCTAAAAGGAAGGAAGGCAATGGATGTAAGATGGTCTGTTTGTCAGGCGACATAACTAAAACTGCCCTTTATTTCTGTTGATCCGTCTTCAGATCACTCCATCAATCTTTCTCTTTTTGTCTCATTTGAGTTGCCAACCCTTGCTTCCTTTCTTTCATTTGCCCTTTTCACAGTTTGTATTTGCAGTGGCTTTTATCCAGTCCAAATGTGTTTTTCTCTTCTGTAATAATTTGTAAATTTGATGCTCAACTGTCCAAACTTTCTTTCTCCGTCAGTTTCAACCAGCCTTATGTCTCTATTAAAAGACGGCAGCTAATGAGGCCAGATCCAGCTGTTTCCATCTCCTCCCAGTGTTCCTATTATCCCACCGCCTACTGTTACTTAGCTCCACATTTGATTTCTTCCTTTGCCTCTCACCCGCCGTTCCTCCCCTTCTTTATTGCCTCCCACTGTCCTGTATCTCCAAAGGAGAAGAAACCCTTACTCTAGCTGTATTCGTGTCCATAGGCTAACAACAAGACCTCACTTTGTCATCCTTTCATGTCCTTATCTGTCCAAATTTGAATATCTGAAAAGGATTTAATTCATCCCATAATTCATCCTGTGAATCATTTTTCTTTTCTCTTCTACGTGTCATCCAGTGTTACTCACATCTGTCTCTCTGTTTCACCCTCCCCACCACAACAGTCATCTTCCTCTTGTTTGTTTCTTTTATTGGAGCACATTTGCATGCGTCACTCACTTTATTAATGATATGTTTCACAATGTTGCTGCTGTGTGTGTGAGTGCATGCGTGTGCGGTGTGTGTGTGCTATGAAGAATCATTCTGAGTTTGAAAATAGGTTGAGTCCTAATTAGAGGCAGCGTGTTTGTCTTGCCTATCATCATAAAAACATGTTCCAGTGCACCCCATAAACATCCTTCACCCCACATTGGTTCTCCCCTATTGACAGATTCATTGCCATTATCATTCATTTTCCTTATTGCCATTAGGAAAGCTGTCAGTCACCAGAGTAATCCGCAGTGAAAGACTCAGGGTTGCCATTTGTTTGTTTTAGAAGTTTAATACTTGGTTTTGTTAAAATTCTTTACTTATTTCTTCAATGGTTTGAGCTTTTGTCACATCCCGACAGAATCTACGTGGACATATCTGCTGAATGCCGGACCTCTTGTTTGTTTTAAAAAAGGTGTACAATCTAAAGAGGCTGTCATTTTGTGTTTGTCCCCAAAACTACTGCTCGACAGAAAAATGGCCAATCAAGGCTGACTAATGTTCATAAATGTCGTCTTGCGAGTTAAAATAGGGTGACACAATAAGAATACATGTAATTCTAATATCGCTAAATAATGTGATGACAACATTGAGTGGTTATATACCCATGTTTTTCATTCCAAACGCATCGTGTTTAGCATTTTGGCCACTATCCTCTAGGATCTATCTGGTTGCCAAATACATTTTTGGCATTCAGTTAGTCTATTTATTTCAATCTTTCTTCCATATTAACATTCAGATCACAATAAGTTTCTGATACTATTTTGTGCCAACACAATTTAAAATCACTATCTGTTCAGACCTGTGTATCTAAAATCCTTATCAGTGGTGTTACTGGGCGAAAGGGAGCTGTTCTTGTTCCATCGTTTTTATTTCTTCAGCACCTAACACTCAAATATTTTCCTTAAACAGACAGGACAGCGTTAACTAACAGATGTTTGCACACACTAGATAAATGTTTGTGTACAAACGTGTACAACTTTTAGAATGAGGGCAGTTAATTGAGTGGAAAACGGTCAGATCACACCTTATCTGAAAAGTTTAGAATCACACAATTTATGTGTTACACACTTATCTACAGTCATACGCAGGTTTGCACCAAATACTTATTGGTTTTTAAAGGCAGTGGACATGGAAGGTAGAAATACAGATTAATTAAAAACATTCTGGATCATACATGCAATTCATTGAGGAAAAAAGTGGTAAAAAAAAAGTTACAAATTACTTTTACACACCAGTTGTCTCCACAGCAAAACTGCTACTACTAGTAGGTATTAATGAGATCATTAGTTTCTGGATCGTTGGAGTTAATCAGTTAGTTTCTTACTGATAGTTTCTATTTGCAATGAAATAAACAGACCTGTAAAAGTGAAAATATCCTACCAACTGTGGTGACAAACAGAAGAGCTACTGAGAGTCAGGAGGCACACACACTGTTTGCAGCTTGTTAACTGGTAACATCCAGGACCCCTGAACAATTGTTGAACCACCAAATACACACCTGCTGGAGGGCAAACCACCAACACACAGAACACACTGGATGTGATTCCTGCTGAAACAGACTGACTTTAGAAAGGTTTAGTTCTCCTGTTGTTAACGTCCAACAGTCAGACAAGTTGGTTTGTCAGAATAACAAGTGAAGCTGCTTCATATGAGGGTATTTCATATATACCTTAAACATGATCTGAACAGCCATAATAACCCTTGCTGTGAAACATGTAGTTGATAAAAAAGAGAACAATTAAACGTGCTGTGAAATGGTCAGTGAGATTTTATAATTGCTTTGTACGTGTGAGTCAATAAAGTGACCCAAAGTTTCTCTGCTGCTGCTGCTCACCCCAGAGAAATCAATAGTCATTTAAAGTCCACAGCTTATTGATAACTGGAGGAAATGTGCACAAGTGTTGCACTGTCCATTTTCAGTTTCACTTCTTTCCAGATTTCTGATGTTAAACAGAGACCTAATCAAATCAGTGGCACTTGGATTTCAGTTTGTAAAAACTTAAATAAATCTGTCAATAATGACTTCAGTTTCTGTAACATTATTGACAAGAATCCTACGAGACAAAGTTCACAACATTATAAATTATGAGTTTAGAAAACAAATAATCTTCTGTCTAAATTCTTTCAGTTTCTTTTCAGAAATATTAAATCTCCTATTTTCATGTGTGTTGGATTCTCTGTGTGCAGCACATGCATGTAGGTGTGCTCCAGGTGAACAGGTGTGTTGGTGGTAATAAAAGGTGTCCGTTGTTGTCAAGCCTTCCTCTAGTCTCGTATTGCCATTTTCTTGGGTTGTTTTGCCAGCTGATCCGTGCTCTCCTGCCTTTTCTCCCCATTTATCATTCTACCTCTGATATCTATCTGCTCTGCTGCTTTCTCCTCATCCACCCTCTACCATTTCACTTTTCTCCTCCAAGCTTGTTTTCTTTCTAGTTATTATTCACATTCTCTGTCATTTCTCATATTTTCCCTGTGCGCTCTCTTCTCTCTCTCCTCCTGCTCTTTGTTGATTTGTTTTTAACTTCACATTTCATTTCATCTTTGCCCCCTTGTCTATTTTTGCCTTTTGTTCTTTCTTTGCTGATTTATAACTCCCGTTTGTTGGTTTTTTGGTGCTTCATCTCTTGTTACTGATTTGTTTTTACAGTTCCCCTTTCACTCCGTTCTGTTCTACCCCTTTCATCCTAATATTCTTTCTCTTTCATTTCCTCTCATTCCCCCTCCTGTTTTCATTTATTTGTACGTCTCCTACAGACTCTGGTCCTTACATCCTCCCGGTCTCTCATTTGCCCTCCTTTCATTGCTTTCTATGGATATCTTCTCCTTATTTATCACTTCTTAGGCCCTCATTCCTTCATCCCGTCTTCCCCTCCCCATCTCGTTTATTTTTAAATCGTATTTCTTCCTTCCCTTCCTCCTTTTTGTACACCTTGTCCTGTTTACTGTTTGTACAATAAACCCTTTTTATATCAAATTTTGTCCTATTTGTTATCTGTCCTTACTATTTTTCCACATCTACCTTTATTCACATTTTATTTTTCTAGTTTTTAATTGGTGTTCAGAGTCATGTTCCTGAATGAAGGCCACTGTCAGCTTTAATAACTTTAAACAATGGCAGTACATTTGGAGAGGCTTGCCTCTTTGAGTAGACATTTTTTTTTTATTTTTTCTGAACAGTAAAGACGTGGTCATTTAGCATAGATGTGTCTGTGTGTCAGTGTTTCCCTTGATAATAATTGAGGTTTTGAGGAAAATAAAACAAACCCATTTAATGTTGAATTTTTGTTGCCAAAGTTTTTAGTACATAGATTAGTTTTTAAGTCAACCAACCAGAAATGGCTGTGGCCAAAAGTTTAGATGATTTTGAGTTTCATAAAGTTTACTGCCCAGTGTTTAATGATCTGTCAGATGTTTCTATGGTTACTGAAGTCGATTACAAACACGTTTCATAGGCTTTATTTATTTAACACATTTAGTGCATTCAGAGTTATTATTTGTAGTGTTTGTTTGTTTTTATTTCTTTCAAATTCTGCATTTCAACCTGGCATTCTGTGGATCAATTTGTGGTTCTAATGCTTGGAGTTTGTCACACTTAGAGTTTTTGTTTGTAAACTCACATTTTGAGGATTGACCACACATTCTTATTAGAATTAGGGAATGAGGAGTTTGCTGGACATGGAGCCACTGAGTTCTGACTTTAACGTTAGGGCCCAGTGCTCCATCAAGCTGAAATAGACATTAGGCCTGTTTCCACTATCGGAACTTCAGGGTAATTTTACAAGAACTTTGAGGCTTGTTCGTGTCTCCACTTCATCGGGCCGCTCCGACAGGGCCATTTGTGGGGCTAACAGAGTCCCTGATCAGGGGCAGGTACTCGGATCGGCCCGATAGATTCACGGAGTGGGAAATGTGGTTAACTCGTGCTGATTGGTTGTGGGATGAAGGAAAATGATGAAAGCACACGCCGCCGAGATAAGTTACCTGTGTGTTGTTGTCGGAGCTTGCAAAATGACCGTGTCTTCGAGGTTGGATTAGCTCGTCATCAAGTATACTCATCATTCTCTTCAGCACTCCCATCACTATGTATAAAAACAGCGAAATACGCCACAACCATCGCTTCTTTGTCCGTCGTTGATCTATTTATTATTCTTCGCTTCCTTGTCTGTTCGCGCCTTTACGCTTGTCAGTGACGTCGATGCTGACGTCTTACAAAAGTTCCGGAAAGGTGGAGGCTGTAATGGAAACACAAGCGCTGAGCGGAGTGAGCCAGCTGATTTGTCCCGGTCAATTTTGCCCTCTAGGATTTACCCTGAAGTTCCGATAGTGGAAACGAGGCTACTGTTAATCAACAAACAGTTCTTGGATGGTTGGAAGGAGTTCCTCTTGGAGAATGTTCATGTTAAATTCTTTATTTGTGGCTGTTCTGAGACTAAACTGAGTGAGTTGACTCCCTTGGCTGAGAAGAAAGCTTTACTGTAGGGAGGGCAAAAGACTGATTGTAGCGGCCGCCTTTTATTCTTCAGACAATCCTCTTTCCAAATACCCCAAACATCATAAAGGTGATTCGTCAGAGACAAAGACTTTCCCCCAGACCTCTTCAGTTTAATCACTGGACATTTAGCAGTCTGTCACTGATGGTTTTCTTGGAGAGAAGTGACTTCTTTGTTGCCCTGCTTGATACCAGGTCATCTTCCAAAAGTTTTTATCACTGTGCTGCAGATAAATTCACACCTGCTCACTGCCATTCTAGAGTAAGCTCTGCAGTATAAAATATTCCAACTGAAAAGTCTACAATAGCATAAGCAGAAATGACTCTCATTGTATTATTTGTACATTAAAACAAATGCTTAATTACTTGTGTCAAAAGTGATGATCTCAAAGTTTATAAAATCCTTTATTTTCCCCCTGGAGAAATGATTATCTCTACATTTAAGCCATCTCTGAGGAGCAGTGGGCTGCCACTTTATGGGGTTCACAGGCAACTTTGGAGTTCAGTATTTTACCCAAAAATACTTCAAGACATGGTCTGCTGGAACTAAGGATTGAACTGCACCTTCTGATCGCAAACTCTCCTTACCTGCTGAGCCATGGCTGCCCCAAAGCAACAAAAAGTTGAATGTCCTGTAGTCATGTTTTTTTTTTTAAATGCTTCAGGCACAATGATACTTTGTGCAAGCAAACTAACCAAGTAGGCTGCTTTATAGTAATTTATTATGGGACTTATTTTAGATTCTGACCTTCATTTGCCGAGGCAGATCAGAGAGCCGTCAGTCTAATCGAAACATGAATCTGACCTCATTTTCTTTGGCAAAGTCAGAACTTTTAATTGGTATAAGTGACAACAACCGTATGTTTCCTCCGAGAGTGCTGCTACTGACTCGGATTGGCACACAAGTGACTCTGCATGCTAATAACAAAGCAGAACGGCTAAAAGAGCCCCTCTGTATTATTTTCACTAGTATCTATCGTAAAACTCCCTGTTGTCCTCGACTAGCCCTACATTAGTATGACAAGAGTCTGAGCATGCCTGTGTTTCTCTAACGTCGACTCTAGAAAGTGTATTATAATGCAGAGCTGGTTGCTGTTGGAGCACAGGCTTGCCCATCAAGAGGGTGGTCTTCTTTATGACTGGAAAGGAGAAGTGTGAATTAATAACTGAATTAATTGAGCGTTTAAGAATTTTAATCCAGTTGGACAGAATTGTGGCTCAGATAGGCCAATGATCCCCCAGAGCATGTAATGTTGTTGTTGTATTATTAATGGATGGATTGCCGCGAGAAGTATTAATAAAGAAAGTATATATAAAAAAAAGATGGTCACTAGTGTGCTGTTCCTTTTGACTTGACCTTTTTTATACTCTGGATTGCGTAATACTGAGCCAAATGGTGGGATTTACATCATATCAAACGTTTTGCAGGTTTAAAAATGATCTGTCAGACAGATTTCAGTGAGAATAGGCTGAAGGTGTTACTTCATGGTCTGCTTTGGTGTTCCCCTGGGTCCAAATCTGGGACCACACCTACTTGCTTAATAGGGACAGTTCAGATCTTATGTAAATCTTAGATTTGTGAAATATTTAATTCTGATTGGATTGACAAGCTAACGGCTTATCCAGGCCCAGACTTAAGTAGAGTTCTGCCATGTCAAAAACTCTCTTGCAAATATATAACAGTTTATGCAAACAGTTCGTTTATACACCTAACTGTTAAACCTGGTTATTTGTATGAATCTTGTGATAGAGAAAATTGGTGTCAGAGCATTCCTTGTTCAGCTTGTATGGCTATAATTTTATATCTGGAGGGTTAGGGTTAGATGAAGAAGGGTTGGTCATTGGAATAACAATGTAATGTGAAATTGATGTCAGTGTAAATGTTTTAAAATAGTAAAATTTGAACAACGGTGACATTTTAGAGACTGGAGCTAGTTTAAAATGACAGCAGTCCACTCTGGACACGGTTGCTCTGATTTATTGTTGGCTCATCAAGTTGGTTAGAATTATCCAAACCGAGGTTATTCCTAGACTATCTAGCCTAAACCAGGTAAAATAATTGTTTACCTTTCCACAGAACCCCACTTTGAAAAGGTCTGAACTGCCCCTTAAATGGTCGTAATTGTTATAATTTGAAACACTCCTATGATCAGACTCTGAGTAGCAGCTTGCATTTAAAACAGTTCAGTGCAACCTGTGTGACTTGAAACAAATCTGAGCTGTTTCAGATCTGTCTTTATACATCTCTGTTCATATTTTTTCATTCATTACTCATATAACAACAGTAATGTATTTCAAGGTCAGAAAATGCTTTTAGCTGCCTCTTATCTGTGACGTTTACAGGGAGACATTGGCAGTGTATTTATGCACTAAATGGGCCTACTTTAACTATTACTTTAAATCTTTCATCTGCTGTTTGCTGTATGTTGATTGGCTTGGAGCACACGCACGCACGCACGCACGCACGCACGCACGCACGCACGCACGCACACAATTATTGGTCTGTTCTTTTGTACAAAGCTGTTTTAGTTGTCTTTACTGAACCACATTGTTCATAAAAGCCATGGATGTGTTGGGTTCTTTGATATCAAAAGATCCAGCTCCAAATGGTCAGTTCCCTTTCCTCAGCAGAGTGGAGTAATTTCATGTTGTGCAGAATTTGCTCACGCAAAGACCACATCCTTTTGGCTTGTCAGTAAAAACCTGTTAATCTGACTTCATTCTCCTGCAAATTGGCTCCGAGCAGTAGTTTACACATCAATTTGTAGATATATACAAGCATGTCAATAAATCTAACTACAATTTGACTGGACAAACAAGTGGGGAAGAGTTATGGTTTAGACGCTCCCAGGATCGGTGCTCCATTAGTTCAGTCCAACTTCTTGGCATGTGGCCCCTCCCATCAGCGTTGGCTCAGAGACTGAGCTCTGGCCGGCTCTATTTGAGAACACCCTGTTACATTCCTCTGAGTCTAGACCAGGAGTCGCGTTAACTGAACATTTTCTCGCTTTGACCATTTTTTTATACATTAATCTGAAGGCCATCTATCATTTTGACAGATTTGATTTCACATTTCTGACCACTTGATGGCGAGTGAGCATATTAATTAGCTGTTGTCTCTCTTCATGCATGACCTCGTTGGCTTCATTTGGAGCAAATGTCATGGCAGTGGATTGTTGGAAAACAATTGAGTTTTTTTTTTTTTTATCCTTTGAGTCAAAATGAACAACCAAAAATTACAGCACAATCCTAGGTCTAGATGTCTACTTTCACATTTTTGCCTTTTTGTCTTTGGTATTTCCACATTTTCACCCTCTTACTTATTTTCTGTTTATTCATGCTTCACCCAAGCTGTAAGCTAAATATAAAATAATATATGAAAGTATAAATCTGTTTATTATTTGCTAAGCTGATTATTCTAAAAACCCTGTCAGATGTTATCTTTGTGCTGTCTGTAGGAGCCTCTATTGAACTGGAAAAAGGCTTTTAAATATTTTGTGCTGATTTCATTTCAGTTATAACAGGTCTACATGTTTACGGTAGACATTTTCTGCCTGCTAATGACTTGATCTGTTAAGTAAATTTCAGCTTTTTTTGTGCCTTCTCTTAAGTCATCTGTCAGCTGCAGATAATTCTTTGCTCTTCTCAGATGTTTGTTTGTGTAGCTGTATTTCAGCTTTTGTTTTGCAGCTGTTTTGGCCAGAAAGCAAAATATTTTTGTTCTAAATTGGGTTTTTCTGGTAAATCGAAGTTATGACAACACCAGTCAAGTGTTTAGTTCCACGGGCACAGAAGCAGTTGGCTCTTCTGTTTGAAAGTCTGCCACAGTTTGTTTTCTCTACATGAAGGCTTGGGCTGTCTTTTCCTCCTTTCTTTGTTCATCTAATTTAGCACTTTCCTTCTCGATGAAGTTTTCCTTTACTTCATCTGCCCTCATCTTTTCTCTTTGCATAATCTGTCCTCCAGGCTGTCTTTGTCCATTTTCCCTTTTTCATCTCAATTCTCATCAATCTTTCTCTGTCCCCCTAAACACATTAGTTTCTTCTCTATACCGACTCTTAGAATTTCACACATTTTTATTATTTTTTTTTAAATTTCTGCATCTCTTCAATTTTTTTCTTTGACTTGTCACATGCAGCATGTCTAAGAGGTTTTAGTGGTTGTGTCCTACATACCTCATGTATGGAAATAATCAGGTTGTGTGTGTCTTTTTCTGTATAATGCTGTTTACACTTTACCAGCTCACTGTAGTGCTTCTGTTACTCTGCTTGTGAGCTGTGTGTGTTTACAGGTTCAGTGGTGCATCTGCATCTTTGCACAAGTTTCCTTTTGTTTCTGCCTCCCTGTGTGTGTGTGTGTGTGTGTGTGTGTGTGTGTGTGTGTGTGTGTGTGTGTGTGTGTGTGTGTGTGTGTGTGTGTGTGTGTGTGTGTGTGAGAGGAGGGTTTATCAGCTCGTGCAGATGGCCCCACAGCCTCTCATCCATCGTTCCACTGAAATGAAAAGCCCTCTGAAGACTGAAGGCAGAGAAGAAAGGAATAGACAGACCGATGTGGAGAAAGTGGACCAAGAGGTGGTGTGATCAAAATATGATTCAGAGGAGTGATGGAGGCGAGAGATGCACCGGAAGTTAAGGGAACGCTGAAGCATGTGTTTGTGTGGTCTTCAGACCTGTAGGCTTGAATTTAAAGTTTTTGATGTTGCACCAATAAGCCGATCAGCCCACCAGCTTGAAGTGACACTCTACTTGTTTGTGTTGCCCTCCAACCGGGCCTCTGTAAGTGCAAATATTCTCTCTTTAAGGCTAGAGGAACATGAATGTTTTTCTGTGTGACAGTTGGCTTGTATTAAAAGCAGGCCGATGCTGTGGGTTAAGGAGAGTTTAAAGTGTAGCATTCGCATGGGGAGGGAACAAACTGAGGATAAAACGAGTAGAGGATAAACTGAAAAACCTACAAGGAGATGAGGTCAGGGAAACAGGTTTTTGGCATGGTGAGGAAGCCAGCAGGTGGTGAATGAGGGACAACTCAGAAAAATAAAGCAAAAACACTAAAGGGTGGTGAGGTGGTTGGAGGTCTGCAGCTAAAGTAGAGGAAAGATTGATGACAGGCTGAGCAATAAGGAAGATGGAAAAACCAGGGGTGGGCTCAGGTTTGTTTAAAATATATATTGTTAGACAAACATGAAAAATAAAGTATTTAATTTATTCCTTTTTGAATATTTTTCCATGTTGGGTTGTGAAATGTCACTTTCTGCAGATCTTTTTATTTTTATTATAAAAGCAGTTGCAACATGTAAAAACTGGAATAAAATAATCATACAAAAAAGAAATAGTATTCTAAAAGCCAGAATTTAAACCTGTGCAGTTTTGGTCCCAGTTCCCCTTCAGGAATGTGATCTGAACTTCTCACATGGTCCAGGACTACAAAGACAACCCTCAAGTGGGAGGATCGGATGTTGATTTAGCAAACTAGCTTGCATAAAGCTCTAATGTTTAAAAGCTTGATTTGATTAAACTCCTCTAGTGAGAAGCAACACATCTTCCAGGAAATTAAGAAGTTAAGTCTGTTCTCTGAACCCACTAGGATCACCCTCCAATGCATGATTGAAAGCCTGTAAAAAGTAAAGTGAAAATGTGAATTAATCTAATCGATTACTTAGGTTCTGTATTTAGCTTTTAAGGCAAGTGGTCACTTGATTCATAGCTGTGATTAAAGTTTGTTTTAGAGGTTAAACTCATTTCTTCTCTCTGTACTGCGTGGATTAAAAACTATTAGTCAATAATGACCAAGTAAAGACTTAAAATTTAAAGCACCAATATGAAGGCATGAGAAACCTTAAAGTGACGTTAACAAGACATAAGCAACAGCAGCATCATCACCTCTTATTTATACAACACATGATGGCATTTAAATATGAAATCAATGATCCTGCAGTGTCTGACCCCAGGTCTGCCTTCTGTTTTTGTTGGTTTTTTGCTAAATCCCTCCTATACATGTTGTTAGATCTTGTTCCTCCAGCTAACGAATTGACCAGGCCTTTTAAATGTCAGAGCAGTAATAAATCTGAGCTGTTGACACTAGATGGGAGTCAGATAGATATTCTTTTACTCTGCTGTTAGTTGGCTCTCTGAAAATGGTGGTTCAACAGAAGATTAAACAGCTGCTACACACTCCTAACTTTTTCTTTATGAATTCAAAGAAATAATGGAAAATATTTTTATTTTTAACTGCTGTGTCTCCAAAGGTTGTCTGATAAAATACAGACCTAATAATGTTCATCAGTGCATTGATGGCAAGTTTTTATGATCAGTTTTATAAAACTGCCAGAGTTAAAAATGATCAGCTGATGGCAAAAGCCCTTTGTATGTTTATTTATCAATAAAGTGATACATACTAATGTAATACTTTTTGTAGTGAGGCAATAATTAAAATGTCAATCACTTATCTATAACTAGTTTTTTTTTTTTTTTCCAGAATGTATTCCCTGCATGACTAACATTTTGAAACTGGCTGCTTCTCTTTATCCTCTGACATGAAGGGACCTGTAAACACCAGTTAAAACTTTGTAATAGATTTTTCTGTTATTTGTTTGACGCTTCATAAAGTATCTACTGTACTCAGCTGTCATTCACAGCTCTCAATACTCTGAATGCTGAATATGGGTGACTCTTTTAAAAACACAGCATCAAGGATTTGTTAAAGCAGGAATTACAATTTATATTTTCTCTCCAAATAGATGGGACTTCTACCATTTATGTGAATAAACAAAATTTATTGACACAAAAAATAGGTTTTTGCAACCTCGTCCTTGTGAAAGAATATATTCAGCTCTAATAAGCAGGGAAACTCAAAGATTCGCTGCTCGGACAGAGTTAAAATAAACACCCTGCCACCCTGCAGATATAAACAATTATTTGAGTAATAAATAAAATCCAGTTCAGAGGCAAGTTATTAGCTACTGCATTAACACGTAGAATTCTACATTTATGACAAATATAGGTTATACATAAATATTTCATTAATTAAAAAAAATATTTGCAACTCTTTTAAAAAGTCATCCTGATGCATAAGACCACTATACACGAAGCTTTACCACTATAAGCAAAGTACATGCTACTGCAGCAGCATAAACAGTTCTAATGTATCCCTGATTTAAAAAAAAAAAACAATTGTTTTAAATACCAGAAAATTAGCAGCTACTTTGTCACCGTTCAGCTGCAGTCTCTCTCTTGATCTGACCATTTCTCAGGTCAGAGGATTTCGTTTGGTTTATCGAGGACCCACCTGCTTTGTCACGGGCGGGTAATGTCTTTAATGTAGAACTGATAGAATGCTACTTCAAATTGACCAAAACATTTCTTTAATTTCTCTTAGGTGTTTGGGATTATAAAGATATCGAAATCATGAACAATATTTGTATGTAACAATTAGTTTAGTTTACAGTGTTAAATGAAAACCATGTCCCTGTGAATAAAAAGTCAGAGTTAAACAGAAAATTGCAAGAAGTCTGCGTCCTCATATGAGGATGCAGAGTTTATATTCAGGTGTGCACATAACTGGTACGCCAGTGCACATGCGCACCTCAGATATCATGGGCGTACCCGATCCCTCTGCCCGAATGCGCCTTTGCGGAGCGGTGCCGTCATGCAAAACTCTGTTTGGGGACTCTTTGTTGCAACACCAAAGTGTGCATCATTAATTAGCTTCCCCAGTAGAACTGATAGGTTCATGCTGTTCTGCTCTCTGACATCTTTTTAAAAAAAGAGCCGTTCTGTTTCAGCCAGCGACTGAGTGTTGTTGAATAGTGACTCCTGGCTTCAGGCGTCACAGGCGAGGTGGCACGTGCCAAACATCAGCGCCAGGTTCTCTGAGTACTTCAATGAAAATAATGTGTGTAGCCCTGTTTATATTTATTACTAATAGTATTTTAAACACATTTGTCTAATCTTTCTTTAACTTGTACATCATGTAATGTATGTTTTTTTTTAAATGAACTAAGGGGTGGTTAGGATATTACATTAAAAAAATCAATTGTGGGTTACTGAAAAGTTTCTGGCTTATTTTGACTTGTACATTTTTTTAATTTGGTAAATGTGTATTTGCTTCACAACTACACATTTGATGCTAAGTTCTTGTTTGCATGAAACAAGGCAGCTGTGTTGGAGGAAGTGTAGAGATTATCCACAAAACAAAGTCCTTTGTTCACATGTTGAAGTTTCTTAAGGCAACAAACTAAGGTCTAAATTCTTCTCATCGCTCTCTTTAGCTTGTTAGCCAGTTTGATATGTCTTTGGATAAATGTTCTGCTTTATGAGTACATGTAAATGTAACAGGTTTTATCATCGTGTGCTCATCTGATCCAGAGGAGGATTTAAACCTTCAGTCTCACTTTAAAGTAAATGAATCAGCCGGCCACTGGGGAAAAATCTACATAGCCTTGGCATGTTTAAAATAGATTTATTAATGATGGAGTGTAAATGAAGGTGACTAAGTGTTTGTAAAATTTATTTTTCACTGCAGCACTGTCAACGTCCCACTCAGATAGCCCGCTTCAGCTTGGCAGAAGTGTTGTGGTCGAATGAGAGGATTTTAATTCACTGTGCTTATGTTGACATTTAGATTACACATTGATAGATTAGATTTGTGCATGTGACTGATGTGATTGAAGAGCAGCATTCCCTGCATGCACAATGTTTTTATTAAGCATTTCATAAGACGGTAGATGCAATTATTGCTGATCATGTGTACACCGTGCCAAGGCGCACTGAAAGCCATTCATAAATCCAACAGGAGGACATGGAGGGTCAGCAGAGACCAGTAGAGAGGCTGGTGAGATAAAGCGAGAACGCTGGTTGGATGCTGAGCAGACGGAGGACTGCTTCACTTCCTCTCTGTTCCTCTCCCCGGTGCGGCCATCTGCACAGTGTGCGATTAATCATCCTGCATCCCCATACATGGCGAGTCGATTCTGTGACACTTAAAGCCCGTCTGTGTTGATGCTGCACTTTATTTCTTCAAATCACCAGCCAAGTCCATGTCTGTACATGTGTAAGCGTTGGCCCATGTAAGCGTCTTCATGGCCCCTGCATGTTGACAGGTTTTTGTATATTTGTCCACACTTAGTGTTTTCTTGGCATCCAAGGATCATTAAAATTATTAAGGGGTCTCGTTAACTGTAGAGCACAGCAAGAAAAATGGAGAAGACTTTCTGGCTTCAGTGACTTTGAGAAATTTGCTTCCATAATAAATCACATGCATCTATTTGTTCTGGGAAACCTTTTCAAACATTCACTATCTTTCTTGTAAAACTTCCACATCAACTTGAATGTAATTGGCTGCATTGAATATAACTGGTGTTCTGCCAAAACCACGATTAGGTTTTTCACAGCGTTTAAGCAGCTGAAGCCTGTTTAAATCCTGTATTTTGTGCTCCAAACTGACCTTTTCTCCACAACTTATTTTAGAGAAAATCACACTTCCAAGGCAGCAATTACTTTTCCTGTGAAACACGTTTTGTAAATTAATAGAAGTCTAGCCAGTTTGATGGGAAAGTGCCGAGAAGTGGAGCCTGAGGATTGATGTAATCGCTGGTTATTTTGCATTAAGGCATTAAAGGCTTAGAGGAAGCGAAGGAACTATGAGGAAAGAAGGGATGAAATGGAAAAGATGCACTGCCAAGGAGAACATGGTGATTGGAAAAAAGAAGACAGGAGAAAGTCGAAGTAAAGACGATGGATTTTGAAGGGTAAACAGCATGGTGGCACTTTTCCTTGAGGGCCAAGAGCAGAGACGGGGTGAGAAAATTGATATGAATATGAAGAAGCTCAATTTGGCAGAGCTGAAGCAACTGAAAGTGTGCTGGAATAGAAATGGATGGATTGAAATCCTGTCAAGAGACTGTTTAGCAAACAACTAGTTTTACACAAGCGGTATCCTGCAGCTAAAAGTTACGCCAATATGGAAATGTCAAAAACTCGCAGCTCTGTAAATGACCACCAGAGGCTGGCTGTAAAAATAGGTTAATTTGCATAGACCTCCATTATATGAAGAAAAAATCTTTATGGCAGCAAAATCAGCTATTTTCCTGTTCATATAGCTCTACGTCCATGCTTTATGTCTCACTGCTCTTGCAGCTGCAAACCTCATTCAGTAGTTGCATCCCTTTGTTTTATAGAACTTATTAAACATAGATGCATTACTCAATATATTATAAAGTATAAAATGCACAGATAGTGATTTGTTCCTTCTGTTTCTAACATTTTAAATGAATTTCAGAATGAAAGGTCAAGATTCCCTCGGTTGAACAAGTTTTAGTTTTCAAAGCTGACATGGTTGAAGTAGAAGGAAAAAGACGTGCTTACTGGTTCCTTACTTACACAGTAACAAGAAAATTGCTGTAATTAATAAAACAGACAGGAAATCAGAGCTCTTAGTTTTCTATGAGGACGTAATTTCTGTATCTTTGTTTCGTGTTTCTGCACACTGTGCTTTGATGCTTTTTCAGGACTAATGTCTTTGTTTCAGGGCATTAACTTGTTAGTCAAAATGTTTCCTTATTTTAACAACAATAATAATTACAAATCAGGACTTCTTTGTGATTCTAATGGCAAATAATGAATTATGTACGTTTTTGCGAAAAAGTTGTCAAAAAAAAACAATGATAGATTTAAACAGCACCTGAAAGATTACAGCAAATCGGGCAATAAATGAAGTATTGTCTCTGTTTATAAAAGCAGAACTTTGGTAAATGCATCAGGGACTATTTTAGTAAAAATAAAAAATGAATAACCAGTGAAGCCACAGATGGCCAAAAGTCTACTCAGTGGTTGGAAAAATATAGGAGTGAAAAGAGGCAGGTGAAGGATTTGCCCAAATGTGAGAGACGTCATCAGGAGCAGGAAAACCAAAAAGTCAAAGATGACTCAACACAAAATGGAATAGACGCTGTAGAAAGAAGTGAACGTAGATGAAACTCAAAGGGGTGGTAAAATGTCCCCCAGCAACGAAAAAGGATAAAGATGTTGGGGTATTAGCACAGAGGAGAGGAAAATGGCTGTAACAAGCAGAACTGCTTCCATCACCTCAGTTATATGCAGTCATGGTCTGGGATATCAAATGGAAGGAGGAAGAAAGAGAGGCTCAAAACTGTTGGGAAGATGGAAGGAAAAGTAGCAGTATGAGTGGGGGAAAGAGGAAAACGAGGACAGCTGAGTGGTTTTTGTAGAGGTTGATGGTAACGTGGGACCATTACTGAATGATGGAGGAGGCCTGAGCACTGGGACAGAAATTGGCACCTTTTGGCCAAACAGCAGTGCTTGAGCTTGACTTTAAGAAGGCTGATTAGTAGCTTTGCCTGATTAGCGTCAATAGAGGTGAACTTGAGGGTAAGGATGACTGTTAGCAGACAAAATAAAGGTTACACTGCTTTATTTCTGATTTCTAATATTCAAAAACAGCAGTACAGCTTTTAAAAAGGTTATGTAGATGTTTGGAATGGCACTTATAAGAATGCATGAAGGAAAAATTGGCTTGGCTTGTAGAGATGAGCGCTAACATAGTCAGAACAGTCACATGGCAGTACAGTGACACTATCTGCCTCCAGCAGAGAAACAAGAGGGATGGAGAGAGGATGGTAATGAGGAGGATTTGGAGCTTTTGGGAGGAACTGGAGGCCAAAATGAATGTTTGTCATAATTTCAGGGTAATGCATTTGTCAACAAACAGTATTTTCCCCCTCCTGTCAACATGCAGAAAGGAAGCTTCAGTGAAAGAGGAAGGAGGGAGAGGAACTGTTGGTAGACGCTTAACAAGGATCAAGGGCGTATTTATGCTGGTGCCCTAAATATTAGTACTAATGTTTTAATCAGTCTGAGCCCTCAGGTGTCCGAATGCATTTACTTATTTTAGGTCCCAGTGTAAAAGGAATACTAATATTTTAACAATCAGGAGCCTTGGGATATTGAAACTGGATTGCATCAGTTTGGGTTTAACTTAACTACACATTTTCAAGAGACACCTCATATTTATTCAACAAACGTTGAATGTCTGTCAATTCTCAGCCATAAAGATGCAGCGTTAGAACACAACCATGATTGTTGTGGTGGCTTGGTGGTGTAGGGTTAGGTGGCTTTATTTGTTCAGTAATTGAAATGTGTTTGTATGAAATTAATTTTGGCCTATTTTTCCTTTTTCAAAATGATTCCTTATGATTCGTCTGACAGTTTTCAGCCATCCATAAACTTTGAGATAATTACCATTCATCTAACCCTCTGCAGTCAATGGCGTGTGGTGACGCACTGACCAAAATATACCACCGACCCCAGAGGGCTAATTGTAATGGGTGGGCAATAACAGGTTTGCCTGTATTTGTGGTTTTTAGCAACATATCCCATAAACCAATGGATACAGTTTACTGAAACTCTTACAAAATTATCATCGTATGAACATCTGTAAATGATCAACTTTTGGAGTCAAACCAAATCAAGATGGCTGCCGCAGCTAACGGACATTAGCATCAACAAAACAAATGAGTCAATTTTACAGATGTTGAGCTAAATTGTGATGTTGTAGTAGCTAGACGTCATTCACAACTTAGACTCATGCATGAGATGTTGTGATTTTGACCAGGATGGCTGTTGTTACCGGTCTGGTAACCGGAGGGTCACCGGTTCGATCCCCAGCTCTGGCTGGGTTAGATTGTCGTTGTGTCCTTGGGCAAGACACTTCACCCAACTTGCCTGTGTGAATGTGAGTGTGACTGTGTGTGAATGTTGGTGGTGGTCAGAAGGGCCGATGGCGCAGAATGTCTCGCTTCTGTCAGTCTGCCCCAGGGCAGCTGTGGCTACAGACGTCTGTCGTAGTTTACCACCACCGGTGAGAATGACTGTGTGAATGAATAATGCAACTCTGTAAAGCGTCTTTGAGTGATCTGAAAAGCGCTATATAAAACTGATGCATTATTATTATCATTATTATTAATCTATTTGTTTACATACAATGATTTTAGTTTAACACTCTGCAAGAAGGGCAGTGGCCATTCCTTCAAAGACATGGTAGGTCTTAAATATTTGTTTATGTATTTAGCAGACGCTTTTATCCAAAATGACTTGCATGTATTAAGTATTGTTTAGAACTTTGTCATGCTTTCTGTCAAACACAAAGGATAAATGACTTTCTCTAAGGTCATGTGACCAAGGCCTGCTGGCTGTCTATCATACAAGGGTGAAAACTATTCAGTGGAGCTTTTTGAAAAGCAACTGAAAAAGCATCATTTTAAAACTGGTTTGTGCAGGGGCGTGGCTACGGGTGGGCCTGGGCGGGCCTGGGCCCACCCACTGTGTACCTGGGCCCACCCAATCAAATGGCTTCCTCAACAAAATTATACATATTTGTTTCATTTTTGAGGGATTTCATTTAAGTCATCATGAAATGAAATAGAACAGAGTAAATTTGACATCAACAGCATGAATGTGTTGTGGTGATTTCATAACTATGACATCATTTGTAAGTCTTGCTCTCATTGGCTATTTTGAATAATTTCGGAACTCTCCAGACAAGCTACGGTAACAGCACAACTGTGCGTATGCTGCTGTGACTTGTAGTGTCAACCAAAGCATTTAAGAAATGGAAAACAAATCTTCATTTCAAAATGTTTCAAAAAACAAAAAGTGGAGGACCTGTCCTGTGTTACAGGGTTAATGTGCTTTGGAATTTAGATGTTTTGTTCAAATATCTTTCTGTCGGTTTCTGACAGTGGTTCCTCTCTTTTGCAGTTCACATTTTGCAGCCTTGTACTTTCGCGGAATGTTTTGTGCAACTTTGCATGCTTTAAACTTTTTTTTACAGCGCAGTGTTCATGCATCCTGACAATCTCCTCCATGGAGCGGAGCGCAGTGCGTCCTGACGATCTCCTCCATGGAGCGGAGCACAGTGGCGATCTCCACCATGAAGCAGAGCGCAGTGCGTCCTGACGATCTCCTCCGCGGAGCGCAGTGGCGATCTCCTCCATGGAGCAGAGCGCAGTGGCGATCTCCACCATGAAGCAGAGCACAGTGCGTCCTGACGATCTCCTCCATGGAGCGGAGCGCAGCGCGTCCTGACAATCTCCTCCATGGACCGTAGCGCAGCGCGTCCTGACGATCTCCTCCAAGGAGCGGAGCGCAGCGCGTCCTGACGATCTCCTCCATGGAGCGGAGCGCAGCGCGTCCTGACGATCTCCTCCAAGGAGCGGAGCGCAGCGCGTCCTGACGATCTCCTCCATGGAGCGGAGCGCAGCGCGTCCTGACGATCTCCTCCATGGAGCGGAGCGCAGCGCGTCCTGACGATCTCCTCCAAGGAGCGGAGCGCAGCGCGTCCTGACGATCTCCTCCATGGACCGTAGCGCAGCGCGTCCTGACGATCTCCTCCAAGGAGCGGAGCGCAGCGCGTCCTGACGATCTCCTCCAAGGAGCGGAGCGCAGCGCGTCCTGACGATCTCCTCCATGGAGCGGAGCTCAGTGCGTCCTGACTCCCTTTTGCGCGCTGACCAAGAGTCTGGATGAGTAGCGCCCTTATGCTCCCTTCCCTTTATGAGCTTCTTTCTGCAGCAAGGTGGGAATGACAATCTACACTTTTACAAGTAGAAAAGATATTTTAACTGACTGACAGACTGCAGAATCAGAACCATGGAGCAGCAGGATGTCTCCAAACAGTGCGCTCTCCGCTTCTCTCTTTTTCCTCTCTCTCTCTTTCTGTGTGTCCGACCTGATATAATTAACGTATTGGTATAAAGGTGCCTTTTGCCTGACATTAATCAGAGAGCACAGATTAATCGGGCTGAAATTGAGACCTCTAGTGATAAACACAGAGCAGCTCTCAGCTCACTTCTCTCAGCATCAGCTGTTTTTTTGTTTTTTACCGCAACGAGCAGGTGTCCATCAGACGCGATCAGAAACATCAATGAAGTGATTTATTCAGCTGTTCTGATGATCAGGTTGTGTTTAAACGAGATCAGTGTGAAAATGTTCATGCCTGTCTGAGAGAAGTGTGTAGTGAGGAGTTTTACAGGCTTTAAACTTCTGGAGTTATTGTAAAAATATAAAACTGATTCTTGGCGGATTTCACCGCATCTGCGGGTTATTTTTAGAACGTAACTCCAGAATAAACAAGGAATCACTGTATAGACACAGATCTGCTTAAACAAAAGTGACATTTACAAATACACTCATTTTCAATTACATTTTTGGGCCCACCCATTTTTTATTAGGCCCGGCCGAAAATCTATTTCTGGCTACGCTACTGGCTTTGTGGTTTGACTGTTTAATGGGTCTTTTATTGTTTCAGTACAGCACTTTGTAATTTCTAGTCTTGATGGGTTTTATTGATCACTATATTTTGAAGGTTCACATATTCAGTAGTATATTACATCACAGGTGTTGATGTGACACATGGTTGCATTTATTTCATAAATGCTATTTTAATAATGGAGTAACCAGTAAAAACTTAATCTGGACCAGCAGAGAACAATAGAAACTGATCTAGAACTGGATCTTCTGGATGCTTCCACAGATTCCAGCAGTTTGATGGTTTTTCAAGGGTCTAATCTTCTATTTTTTATTTTATTTTTTTTTGAGTGGGATAAGATAATATCCCAATATATTTGGCAAGGGAAACGGCCCCAAATTCATTTTAGAACTCTACAAGTGGTTAAGTAGAAAGGTGGGTGGGGTCTCCCATCACTAAGAGAATATTACAGAGCAGCACAACTTAGATATATAATGAACTGGTGTAACCCATTATACGATTCTGAGTGGAAAAACATAGAAGAAAAGTTACTCCCTATACCATGTAGCGTTATAAACTCTATTTTTATGGTTTATAATTGGCTCATACACTTCTGTAGGATCACTAAGAGTTTTGTAAGTGTTACAGAGGATCATTTCTGAAGCTTTCACTCTTTAGTGCTTACAGGAATGTTTCTAGATTCTGCTGTCGTTACAGTGAGTAGATCATGTATTTTAATATTGACGAATAGAAGTCTGAAACCAGGAATTAGACTTTATGAATTTTATTAAGAAAAGACGGACGAACAGTTGCAACAGATAAGCAGAGGCATAAGGCAGGTGTTTAGCATTAAGTCATTCACGATGGTATTGTGTTCTGAATTGATCTTTAAATAAGTTTTAGTAATCTGAGTCTCATGATGTTTGAGAGACTAGGGGATTTACTTAATTTAGATTAAGGATGGTTTGGAGAGTTACTGATGGAGCAGTTACTAGTTTGAGTGAGCTAAAGTTGTTAGCTTTTATCAAAGTAGGCCTTTCACTTTACCAGGTTATGGTGACTCACTGTACCGGGTGGTCTCGATGGATCCGACTGATGTGAACTCGCCTCGTCAAGGTGGGGGCACCCAGCCGGGGAGAGACGTCCGCTCGGGGAGGTGGTTCGCCAGCAGGACGACCGGGCGGTCCTTGAGTACCAGCGGTAGCAAGTTTCAGTCCATAACCCATAGTGACACGAGTGTGGGACTCATATTGAGTTGAAGGGAAAACAGTGTGTTTTCTCTTCAGGAGCCAGAGGTGAGATCGGCCGTCAGGGTGAGAGGCCGTCTCCAGGAGGAAGTCGGCTGTGTAGAGGTTTGACAGCTGAGATCTTGTCTGGTTGGTGTCGAGACCAGAACTGACAGCTTCCGGGGTCTGAAGAACTATGAGGAAGTCTTAGTGGAACGTGGACGAATGAATGGCGTTATCCATGTCACGTAACTGAGATCACTAACTCTCATTGGTTGCTTGAAACAAGTAAAAATGAGTAGTGAACTAAATTAACCTTTTAGCAAAGTACTGTAGAAATATGAAATACTGATGCTGGTTCAACATTCATTAATACTGGAAGAAAATACATTAATCATATTAAGACATTTCTGGACAGTGGATTAAAGGTAGTGTCATTTAGAAGGAGACATCAAAGAGTCTTTAAGTTTAATTTTTAAAGTGATAATATGCAACTTTTTCATATTTTTAAATCTTCTCCTTGAGCCAGTCTGTGCTAGTGTGACCCTTTACAGAGTTAATGAAAAGTCACTTAGCCTCATCTGGTGATTAGATCCAGAATACCACGATTGCAAGATCGCCGTCACGGTACCCAGGAAGTCACGTGTCTCACGAGGGTTAGGCTAACCCAAAGTGGCTAGCTGTTATGCTAGCACTGGAGTGTTTTTATCTCATGATTCCTGATTTTTTTTTCCATCTTTCCCTGCTTGAACACAGCTGATTTCTTTGAAGGAGTAAATAACCGCTCCTGTAGAAAACTATGAAGGCTGAGGAGACATTTCAACACTTAGATTTAGCAGTTTAGCAGCAAGAACTATGGGCTACTTTATGTAATGCAGTGATTTAAAACGGACACCAGAGGGCGCCCAAAACTGCATATTATCACTTTAACTAAAGATCGTCTTCTGGGTCTTCCGACACGACCGGGTCCTGGGAGGAATGTTGATTCAGGTTACAACATAATAAGAGTAATTTTATTCCAAGTTATTGGGAAAAAGATGGTTATTATTTGTGATAATCACAGAGGTCAAAGTTCAGAGGATATAGCGTATTTGCTGACGCTACAACCAATAGAAGCAATTATAGCTGATAAAAAACTGAATAGATATATAAACATCATAGACAATCCATGGGTGAATCTAACACTGAGAATATGGAAAGTGATTATAACCAAAAATAAGTTGGAGGAAGATATTATAATTCTAAAATGGTGTGCATATGATAGCGACTTTACCCCGAATACCATAGATAATAGATTCAAGTTATGGATAAATAAGTGAATTACAGCCATAAGCTGCTTGAGGATGGGAAAGTGCTTAGTTTTGAAATTTTAAAAGAAAAATATGCATTGAAAAAAGATGATTTTATAGATATCTTCAGATCTGACATTTTATCAATAAAACAATGGAGGGAAATAGAGGGAAAACATCAGGATTAATAGATATATTTAGAGAAGCATATAATTTGACAATGAAAGACTCAATAATTTCATCACTATACAAAGGATTGAGGGATCTTAAGCCATACTCCACTCTTTATGTAAAAGAGAAGTGGGAACGAGAAGAAGGAATATATATTTCAGAGGAGGAATGGTCTGAGATATGTCAGAATCATTGGACATGTACTAGTTGGCAAACTTGGTGTGAGTTTAACTGGAAAAGCTCAATGAGATATTTTATTACACCGGTCCAAGCATCAAAATATAATTATAATGTTACTGCACGTTGGAGGAAATGTGGATATTTGAAAGCGGACCAAAGTCATGTTTTTTGGAATTGTTCAAAAATACAAGGATTCTGGAAAGAGATTCAACAAGAACTGAGAAATATCCTTGAGATCCCAGTGCACTTTGATATCAAGACTTTGTTGTTTGGAATGATACCACAGGACTGGACAAGAAGAGATAAATATTTAGTCAGCATATTACGGTATTAATAGCTGCAAAAAAGGCTTTGACCAGAAAATGGAAAACATCTGATGTCCCTGATGTGAACTCTTGGATTGACATTGTTAAAGACATATACAAAATGGAGGAAATTGCAGCCTATGTAAATTTAAGAAAAAATGTGTTTTTGTTACTCTGGGGAAAAATGGTCAAATTGTATTTCACATAGAAGACATGACTATTAGTTAAAATACAGACACTGTACAAAAATTTTCTACTTGAATTTTTATTTATATTGCCTTCTCACACCGTGTTTAAATTTTTTTGTTTATTTTTTCGGTTATTTATTATTCTCCTGTTTTGTTTTGTTTTTAAAAAGGACATGTAAAAAAATTGTTTGAATAATCTGTTGAGATACATGTGAACTAATTAAAAAACAAACAAAAAAAACTTTAAGCAGAATTAGCATTAGCGTGTTTTTGTCACATAAATTGTGACAGCGATATTAATTATCTAAAATCTGAGGTGATGTAAAGGATCGACCTGAACAAGCAGCTGTAGGAACCAGAAGTGACTCATTTAGAGCTATAATTTAATGACTGTTCTGGTGTATTTTTAATTATCTTCAACCCAGGTGAACAGACATAAAAATACATTGGATCCCAGCAGCGAGAGTGGATGTGAGAGTTGTCAACATTCACTGAGAGTGAGCGTTTGCTCAGACCTGAGGCCTGTCTGAGAGCTGTTGCATGTTTTAAAGAAGCTGGCTCCCAGGCTGGATGGGGCTTTCTGTTTAGTTTGGGTCCCCACACAACACGAGTATTATGATTTAATGAGTCAGGTCTCCGGGGTACGAGAGAGACTCTATTTATTCAGTTTGGCCAGTCAGCTGATATAAAACATGCTTTTAAATTGAAAGTGCTAGCTGAGACTGGGAGCTAAAAACAACATTTAGAATTTCAAAGCAATACCCACCGCAGCAACGGCTACTAATGTCACTGTAGGAAAAAAAGATGGCAAGTAGAATAAATAATTGAACATAATACAGGAAGTTAAGGGCAACAAGGACATGTGTTTTAAAAATTCACTTCGTATATGATTTTGGGTGATGTCTTTGTCAGTAAAGAAATTGAGAGATAAAAAACTAGAAGGCAAACCTACAAATAAAATGAAAAAAAATCTTATGTTATTCACAATTGTTTAAAACAATACAATCAATGGAGTAATCAAGTCCCTTCATTATTCTAATTTATGAAACAATACCGCAAAACAAGTCATTGGTGCAGAATAAGAAAACACATTTCCACATCACATTGAGTGTTTGACTACCAGAATGAACACATTCAGTCACTGCACTGTTTCCCTTCAGTATTTAAAAATGGCTGCGTTTAATGCAGTAATTGCTGCAGCTTCACAGCTGTTTAAGTCTGTTTGTCCATAACTTTATTGACCTGAAGCACCCAGCAGACAGCTCAGACTCATGACCTGGATGTGATGCATCCTGTAGGTTCTCAGACTTTATCTAGGTGGTGTAATTATCTGTAAATGTTCTCAGTAGAGGGGACAGCGCAAGTAATAAGTAGTAAACCTGAACTTCAAAAGGCACCTTTTTGAATACTTTCTGTTGTAATCTGGATAGGCTAGTTGACATTTCCTTTAAAACAAAATATGAAACATTTTTAATGTAATTGATAGATAAGATGTTTTCTGTTCATCCAGACTGAATGTATGCTTTTTATCTGTCAGTGTTGCTGCTCTTAAGGACATGTATCAGATAAGCCAGTACTACCATTTTGAGGCTGTGACTTTCAAACAGTGCTTTTTTTTTTGTTTTTTGTTTTGCTACTGACTGCCTCTGCACATTGTGTTAAAGCCATTACATCTTATTGCTCAGTCTGGATCTGGAATGTAATTTAGCCACTAGTCAGAATCAGGGATGAAAGGGTTTCCACTTTTAATGGTTACTGTGGTCAAATTCCCCACAGTTAGTACAACTGTTGTAAAATTAATTTACCTTTAAAACCACATTCAGTGACCCTTCTGTTTAAAAGCCACTGTAAGCTTTTGATTGTCTAAAAGACTCTGCATCTCAGAGACAGGCAGACGCAGTGAAAGAGAAATGGAGGGATTAATCCCCCAGAGACCCAATCTGTAGTGAGAATGTTTTTAAATTCTACTAAAGTGTTGGATTAAAGTTTTTTTTTTAAAGATGTCTTCTATCTGCACAATGTGAGGAACGAAGTAATGTGATGAGGGAAACATGGATCTAATGAGTCATTTGCCTCTGCTTGCGAAGTTGAAGGACAGACGGCTAACTTTTTAGACTTAATTGAGGTGCTATCCGTTTTACTAACGGCTTGCTCATTAGATCTTTTCCTGCTGTAACCAGAGGTTATGAGTGCATTTACTTAACAGAAGTTCTAAAATAGAGCTCTTTGTTTTAAGGAGTCCTACCTCTGTTTATTATACTGACAGCACCAAAATAAGACAACTTCCTATTAAAAAAACATTCCCGATGAGACCCCCTATAAAATTACATACTTGTAATAGATGGAAAATTTTAAAGTTTGTTAAAATAACCTACGCTCTCTGTTGCTTGTAGTGAGAGAACAGACTAAATTGTGGGTGTATTGTCTTCATCATGCAGTCTATAATCACACCTTTAATAACATTTTGTAATACCTTTCACAATGATGCAATCGTTTCATCCCTAGTCAGGATTTTGCCAGCCTCATAAAAATGTTCAAGGTAACACTGTGTTCCACTCTGAATAAAATATGCTATATTTTCATTTTTATGAGTTTAAGACCTTTAAACAGTAGATAAAGTATACAATGATGCTACTTAAAAATTAAAGCTAATCTTTAGAGGTTTATTATTCCTTTATAATGCCCCCCCCCCCAAAGATCAGTGTTTTCTGATTTTAATCTACAAAAAAAGAAAAATGGAGAAATTAGTTGAGGCAAGTTGTGTCCATGTCCACAGTTGCACTTGTTAATTGATCTCTGGTTACAGTTTAAGATGGAGGGGGGAAAAAAATCCTACCGAGATAAAGTAAAAAGGCACAGATGAGGGAGATGCGTGTGATGTGTAATTTTCCTGCAGTGGTCAAAGAAGGCAGTGCTGAACTGATCAAAGGGTTTTTGTCCTTGTTAGAAAATAGAGATGCTCACACAATGAAGAGGCATGTTCTCACACTGATGCAGAGAATATTCAGGCCTCTACAATCACAAACACACATTTCTGCCTCACATTCTCCATATCCAGTTTCCTATTATCCATCACAGCCTAATTCATTAGTTTCACTGATAAAAATGTAGCTCATTAATTCACTGTTCCTTTGAGAGACGGAAAGGGAGACGGAGAGTGGGTCATAAGCAAAATTAGACAGAATGAAAATTAATTTTGAGGTGGAAGAATGCATGCATATAATAGTGTGCATATTTGTGTACAAGTGACTGTGAAGCAGAGGATCTTCTGCTTTAGTTTCTTTAAAGCTTTAACAAGGAGAGATGGGAACAGATTGGAGCAGGGATGGAAAATTCAGCTTTTGAATGGAGCAAAAAATAAGGATGAAAGCATCGAGGGAAATGTGATTTGAAATGTGCCTTTTTATATCTTGCACCTAGAGTGAGTGAGTGATTGAAGTTGGTCAGTATTCACAGGTGATTTGGGTCCAGAACACCTGCAGTGTTTAACACAGTGTGGTTTGGTAGGCCAGTTCAGATTTCTGTGTGCTTCACTTTAAAGGCTTCTCACTCGGAAACCTTGTGCATTTGTCCAGTGGTTTAGTGGGGACTGTTTTTAGGATGCCATGTTGCTTGAAGGTAACTTAATTAAAAAAAAACACTAATCTGCTGCTTTTCTTCAGCAAAGTAGAGTGATCAGTTTGATAATAAGGAGAGTTCAGATCTTTTGAAGTCTGGTTCTGAGGAAAAGTTATAAACAGTTGATCTTATAATTTGATATAGATTTATTTTGACTGAATTAACATGTTAACGGCTAGTCTGAGTGAGGATGGGATCAAAGTGGATTAAAACAGGATTGGATTTCCTCCTTGTCTCGATGTGAGAATGTAGGTTTTCCAGTAGCAGCACATTTTGTTTAAATCAATCATCACGTCTCTGAGACTGAGAAAGTTCCCCTTCTGTCCTCCGAGAGCAGGTTACTGAAATGTTTTAAATCTAAAAAGTGAACATTATTTAAATCACTTTAACATTTCTTTAACCTCATGGCTTTAATATAGATATTGATTGGAAATGACATTTAAAATATAGCTCGGTATTGTTTTATGTCAAAGTGAGTATGAGGAATTGTATGATTTTCAACACATATCTAACAGGTACTCTCGTGGCCAACGGTTCTGAGAGTTACAGAAGTTTTACATTTTCTGCTTCTGGGTTTTGAACCTATTTGTCGGAGGTCTCTGTTGTAGTGGAAAGACAACCAATTCTATACATTTCAAAGGCTTTTGCTGACAATTACATCACGTTTATATGTGAAGACTCAATATTTGTAATGTTCTCCTTTATCAAGACCTCTGCAGTTCACCCTGGCATGCTGTCAGTCAACGTCTGGTTCAAATCATGCCTGATGGCAGCTCACACTTAATCACAGTTAGTGCTTAGTTTGTCAGAACTTTTAACTGCTGTATGAGCGAGCCGTTGGAGCACACCACTGTGAAAGTGAAACTTAAAGCAAGCAGCTCAGCTCAGGCAAACAATACCGCACCGACTCTTGATGCAATGTGTATTTGGTGAAAGAGTTACAGCTTGGGGTCAGGAGTATCCTATCTATAGATGGTAGACGTAACGCTGATATGCAAATGAGCGTAGTGGCAAATAGGAATAGATTTTGCGCATTGCTATTGGTAATCGGTCACCTGCGTACTTACTGCTTATATGCACCCTTGTTTATGAATTTGTTTTACTTTTATTGCAGTGAAATGTTTAGTGTGTGTGTGTGTGTGTGTGTGTGTGTGTGTGTGTGTGTGTGTGTGTGAAATGAAGATAATATATCTTCTTTTGTCCTTTTGGGGAAACTATGATTTCGCTGCCTTTTGAGCCATCCCTGAGGAGCAGTGGGCTGCCATTTGGGCGCCGCCTGGGGGACAACTTTGAGGTTCAGTATCTTGCACAATAAAACTTCTCCACCTGGTTTATTGGAGCTGGGGATGGAAACCGCTTACCTTCTTATCAGCAGACACGCATCTTTACCTGCTGAGCCATGTTGCCCCGTGTGTGTGTTTAAAAATTTTTTTTTAATAGCATTGTAATTTGTGTGATTTTGCTTTATGCCTTTTTTGACCATATGTGATTAATTAAATCACTAAGAGGTGTGTAAATAGGTTGATTGTCCTTTGGAGATGTCCAAAACCAGAACAATTGTTTGATTGACAAAGGCCATGATGATGCAATCGATACAAACCAGTATGAAAACCTTTGAGATGAGTTGTTTTAAGATGATCTACTTTAGTTTTGACTCTACTCAGATTAGCTGTTTTCTCACCTGTATAGTTAGACCTAATCACAGGTAAAATATTATTCATTAGCTTTTCACAAAACATCTGAACCTAACTGTGAATGCAATTTGTTAAACATTTTTACTGTTAAAAAAAATTCTATGTCAGAAATAGGGAGGCAACGTTTAAGAAGGAAATGTTCCTTTTAATGATAGTGAATAAGAAAGGGGCTGGTCTGGAGGTGAAATGGAGGCAAAAGGTAAACAGACTGCATGCACCAAGGAAGAGGTGAGGAAAGAGAGGAGATAAATTATGAGAGGATTTAGGAGGATAAAACGATGCCTGAGGATCTGGGCAGATCTCAGAGGGAATTGTCTGATATATACAGTAAAAGGTGTGAAGCTGCTGGAATTACCAGGATTCCTGCAGTTATTCTGAACAAAGTCTTCAGCGACGATGACTATCTAAACATACAGACACACTTTTCATGTCTTTATTGAAAACACTAAATGTTCACAAACTTGGTGAGTAAACCTCCAAACAAACATCGGGCTCCTTGATGTTTGACGAGTTGACTGAAAACAAGACTGTCAATGGTTCATTCAGGTTAAAATCATTTCATTAATAGAAAACTGCAACAACTTCACCTGTATCAGACTAATTATTCTTATAGTAGTATTTTTTGTTTTTGTAATTTAATCTTATTCCAAATAGAAGATAACTATCTGTTTTTTGTTTAACAAAAATACAATGTTCAGTGTTTATCAGGTGGCTTTAACTCAGTCTGTATTCAATAAATTATCAGCTAAAATATTTTAATTTATAATCATCAGTACTGGTTTGGATCAATTTAAGATGCTGATGTTACAGCAACATGTATTGTTGTCTCAGTACTACAGTTACAGATGTAAAATGTGTATTTTTTCATTTCACAATTACATTCATATGTAAAATAATGTAATTAAACATTGATTTTGTTTAAAACTAAATAGTCTATTGTGGAAGCCTTGACTTCAGAACGAAACATAGGCTCTTAATATCAATGAAAAAAAAAATCAAATACAAAGTAAAATGCACCTCTTAAGCTGTTTCCAGGTGTCAAAATTGTATTTTCTTAAAAAAGAAATTGATAAATGCCGTTAGAGGAGGTAAGACTATGGACACAAGCTCACTTTTTGTATGTAGAGTCCAGCTTATTATTGACTAATATGCACGTGAACGTTTCTTGGGTTAGAATTAGAGGATGTGTTCATTAGAACTGAAATCCCTTTCTAGGGACTCACTGGCAGTTTGTACACAGACATGTATTTTCCCTGTTACCAGGCAGAAGTATCTTTTGAAGATGACTTTTCCACAATGCCAGTATGTGGTTATCAGAGGATGTGAAAGGCTGAGACAAATACAATTTCCTTCTGTTGTCACTTTTTCTACTTGGGGATTATCTTCAACCTTTTAGTGGTTTTGCTATTTTTCAGCCAACAGAGCAGGTCTGTCTTGTTTGTAGCAGCAGACGTAGCACTGGTGGGTAAAGTGTTGCTCTCTTTTATTTGATTGGCAACGTGGCAGGTAATTCTTGAAATTTGTTCCAAAATCACAGCTTCCTGTTTAGTGGAGCTGATGTGCTTTTTTTTTTTTGTGTTGTCACTGGTAATATCCATCATTTTGCTGACATTCTCAGGAGTAACAGTGCTGTAAATCATCCAATTTTACCTGTTTTATCTGCTTTATAGGGCTTCCTCCTCCTCATATCCTTGGATCCAATGTTCCCTCTGAGCTGCAATCGTGCGCAATTGCGCACTACTCCCGCATTATCTGCGCACAGAAAATCTATGCTGCGCACAGAGGTCGCATTAACCTGAAATTTTCCGTATTTGACCGTTTTTTTTTTCACTCTGACGGAAATATCTGAAGGGCGGTCATTCTGACAGGTGTGTGTGTGCGCGCATCTGCCCGTCCATCAGACCGTTATAGGCAATCACTGAATCTTCCCCACTAATAATTCGAACCAAGGATGCGGAAATAAGGCTGCATCTCCACCAATAACTGCAGCCCAGCAGACTGAGGTTCTGCTGTGCGCGGACCTGTGATCCAGACGTCCTGCGCTCTGCAGCAGAGGAACAGGAACTGGTCTGCCAGTGCGCATCAGGTATCAGACCTGATCCGCTCAAACGCGTCTTTGCTGTCAAGGTCCCGATCGTGCTCAGCGTGCAATCAGATGTGGATTAACTACACTTCCTGTTGTAATGCGCTCTCAGAGTAGCGTTATAGGCTGCGGAGGCTTGTTGAGACGCACAAGCTGCCCTGCGAGCACACACATAGAACTGGACTCCAAACACTCACTAACCCTCAAGGAGGTCCGCATTAAACATCAGCACCAGATTTCCCCTGAGTATCTCAATGAAAAATATGTAAATCCCGCATCTCTCTCTTTCTCTCTCTCTCCCTCTCTCATAATGAACATTATTATATAGTAATCAGAGTCCAGCGGAGCGCACAGAGCTGCACGTCACCTGTTGCTGCGCTGCACTTGACTCCGAATGGAGAGTTTTTAGAAATTTCTATATGATGACTGGCTGAGCCGGATCGACTAATTTAGTGTCTAATCGATGGATTTATGTGCTAAATGGGCCTGGTGTAGATCAATCGAATAAATGGAACCGAGCGATCCTCTGCAGTTTCTAAAAAGCTTCTCCAAACCGCGACAGTCAGTGGAGGATGAAAAGGTTAAGGAACAGTTACAATAATATTTAAAAGTAATGAAATAATGCTACTGATATGGTGACATTTAAGTTCTCAGTCAAATGTGTGCCTTAAAGAGTTTCCCTTTATGTATATTAATCATTAAATGCTGTTACATTGTGAGTTGTAGAAAGGCTAAAAAACATGCTATAATACATAGGATACTTTGAGAACTACACTACCCCTAACAATTGTGACCAGGGAGACATAATAGAGATGTGAGAAAATTGTAAGTGGGCCAGATTACTTAAAGTAATCTTGATGGAAATAATAGCAGTACTTTGGTTCTTTTAATAAGCTATGATAACACTTGTTATGATCTGTGGTGTTTAACAAGTGTGGTACTGGCGTAGCCAGAGTGTGAACAAACATCAGATGTTGCTCACCATTCAAGGAATGTTCACTCAGGGAGTTTTCGTTTTTGCTCACGCACATGAAAAATTAGGGGGAACATTTACTCAAAGTATCCAGTGACATCATGATGGCAGCAGACTCCGGGGAGTTTACAGTCTTAGTTTTGTTGGACCTTCCTGTTGATCACAGCACCTTAATGACCAGACTCCGTGACTTGGTGGGATCTCTGGAACAGTTTTAGACTGGTTCAGATCGTACCTCTCAAACAGAAGTTTCAGTGTCCATATAAACATCATGTCAGATACTACAGATCTGTTCTGTGGGGTACCCCAAGGCTCTGTTCTGGGTCCACTCCTCTTTTTACTATATATCTATCCTCTTGGACAGATCATTAGTAGATGTCACAATGTCTCCTACCACCTTTATGCAGATGACATTCAGCTGTACTGCTCCTTCAAGGACTCAGAGTTCTACAAACTGTCTGAACTACTGGAGTGTCTGTCAGCTATTACTAACTGGTTAGAAAAGAACTTCCTTCAGTTAAACCCTGAAAAGACTGAATGTCTGATTGTTGCCCCTGATAGGATGGTCCCTCTGATCAGTCAACATATTGGACATTTAAGTTCTGCTGTAAAGTCAAACCTGAGGAATCTGGGTGTTATTTTCGACCAATCAATGCCTCTTGAAGGTCACTCAAAACAGCTGGTCAGAAACTGTTTTTATCATCTGAGAAATATTTCCAAACTGAGAAAGTTGGTGTCAAAACCTGAACTGGAAATGGTTCTTCATGCTTTGATCTCCTCCCGTCTAGATTACTGTAACACACTTTTCACATGTTTGAACCAAAAAGCTCTTGACCGCCTTCAGCTGGTCTAGAACTCTGCAGCGAGGCTCCTCACTGGAGCAAACAGAAAAGATCACATCACTCCTATTCTGAGGTCTCTGCACTGGTTACCTGTTAAATGTAGAGTTCATTTTAAAATCCTGACTCTAACTTTCAGGGCCCTACATGGTCAAGCTCCTGTTTATGTTACTGAACTGATAAAGCCGTACGCTCCAACCCGAGCTCTCAGGTCCACAGATCAGAATCTCCTAACAGTTCCAAGGACCAGATTTAAAAGTCGAGGTGATCGCTCCTTCCAGTCTGTTGCGCCTCGACTTTGGAATGACCTTCCTTTAGTTTTACGCTGTATAGACAGTCTGGACTCCTTTAAAAAGCAGTTGAAGGCCCAATTATTCAAAACTGCTTTTAAATAACTCTTTTATGTTCTCTTGTTGTTGTTTAATGATTTTGATTTGTAATGATATTTTGTTTGTTTAATTGATTTTATTTGTTTTTATCATGTTTGATTCTGTTTTCTGTGAAGCACTTTGTGATTTTTTTCTGTGAAAGGTGCTATATAAATAAACTTTACTTACTTACTTACTTACTTACATTGCTTGGATCCCCTTTTTCTTCTAAATCATCTAAATCATAGTTCAGTTTGCTGTTTTCCAGCTGTGAGAAAATTAAAGTCCAGTCCCAGATGGCTCCTAATTGATGCAGATATCAGATTTTGTTCAGTTATTCTGGTTTAATAAACAAAAAGGTGGCTGAAGATATTAAACGTGTTTCTAGTTGCACCTGGGAGGTTTCAGCCTCTGCTTTTGTTTGTTGTTCCACCTCAGTTTTTGCATTTAACCATCTTAAACTTCCTCTGCCTGTTTATTTCTAAGCCCTCGTGTTTCTACCCATTTTTTACTCTCGCCCCAGTTCTTTACAAGTTTCCCTTCTTGAGCTCCTGCTGTTTGTGTTGGGCTCTGCCTCTGTCTTCTTTGTCAATTCCCCTTCCACCTCTTTTTTTCCCTCAACCTGGCTCTCTTTTTCTGTCTATCATGTATTTTTAATGCCTTTGAGACCTTAAAGTCTTTGCCAGTTCAGCTTGGCTTGACAATAAAATGGTTGAACTCTATATGTGGTCGGTGTTACAAAAAGAGGGAGGGGAACGTGATAAGGGATGGTAAACCGTGATGAGGGGGGCTGTATAGACAATAAGTGTATTTTTGGATATGGTCTAACAAAAAACAACTTGAAAATAAGTTTTGGAACAAAGCCAGCAGCAGAAAGTTGAAGCTAAATTGTTGTTTTCATTGTTTGGTAAATTGGCTACCAAGGTCCTTCGAACACTTTGTTCTGAATTATACTGCTCCAGTTTCTTTAACACACAAAACAGGATGTGTCACCTTTGTAATGAGGTCGCAAGTTTCTGAAAAATACTAAATAAAACTGCAGTTAGTCTGAAATATGAAGACTGAGGTGACGGCTCCTGATAACACAACAAAGGGAAATCTATTTCCTGCTCTTTCAATATAATACATTTTCTTTTAGTTATTCCATTTATTGTGAAAGTAAATGATATAAGACCAGCTGGTTTGCAGATCTCATTTTAGAAGATAATTTACAGTTTAACAGATTGTAAATTGTAAATTTATTTTACTCTGAAGTCAGAACTCATAGTGTTTAATTAGTATTCACCACTATTTGCATCTAAAGCACATCAAGTCTCATGTATAGAAATAAGTGCCAGTAATTGTACTGTTTGTGTTTAGTAGTCTGAGTTCTCTCTGAATCCATTTAGCTACTGGAACATCTATTCAGTGGTGTTAATGGAAACGCTGCTTGTTGAAAATTAGTTTTGTACCTCCGTGGCTGTTCTGCAGCAAATGCAGAAACCTCCCGACTCCATCAGAATAAGTTCATGTTACAACATTAGCTGGCCCGTTCAGAGTTTTCAGGTAATGAAAAATAAATAACATTTGAATAAATAAAATGAAAACGCTACCAAAGAACAAACTGGGTCTGCAGAGGTCAGACAGCAGAGTTTTTCTTTTTTCCAGAGCAAAAACTTTCTATTCACTCCATCGGTATGTTGTCAGGTTTATTCTCCATGTAGCTGCAGCAAACTTTCATTAATTAGAATTTATATGATGAAAACATGGGATGTTTTCTGAAAATTTTATAAGAGAAGCTGTTAGAAAATGTTAAGATGGTGCAATAAAGGACTTTAAAAGGTGCAAGACTGTAAGAATCAGCTGGTGTGGACAATAATTACCTAGTTAGTATTTTTGGTTTATTACTTAAAAGAAGAAAATATCTAAAAATAAAATGGTTTAAAACAGTCAGTTTATTTATAAGAACTGTGGCACAGTTTGATCTCATTTTTGGTTGCAAACCACATTAGACATTACAATTTTCTAAATATTCTTGAAAGCAATTAGAATCAAAATTATAGAAAGTTTTTTCCTCAAAGGTGCAATACTGAATCTTCAAACAAGCTAGGTATAGTTAGCTATTTTACACAAACACGTCTCAGAGCTCTCACCACTCTCATCGGCTATAATCCCTATGCCTTCCTCAGACATGGGGCAGCACATTGCCAAGGTAACAAAAGAGAGCAAACACCACTCATTGAAACTCTATGCTAATGTTCCCCATAGGTTTGTCCTCTTTCTACATCCAAATGTTTTTTGTTTTCTGCTAGCTGAAAATGTGTTTTTCTTTTTGGGACTCTGGTATTTTTTCCTAAAATTACAGCAGTAACAGTTGTCCGTTTCTGTCCTCTCACTTCCGGGATGTTCTGCTGAAAAATACTCCGCATGCATGAATGGAGGATCCAAGCAGTGCAGAAGTGAGACAGAGGGCTGGATTGTCCAATGCTTTCTTCTGGTCCAAAACGTATGATTGGCTGAGGTTTTTAGAGAACGGCGGGACAACTACTTTATTAATTTTTTCGTTTTAATCGCCACAATCTATTTATAGCTATACTATGTTAGAACGTTGTTAAGAGGTATGAAAAAAAATTAAGCTACATTGTTTACCAAGTTACCTATTGTACATTTAATCAATTGCTTTGGATGAAAAATATTAGCTTAATGAACAAAACTTCAAAAATGAATTTTGTCTCATTATTTGCTTTGAGCCAGAAAGTGCTTAAGATTTTCTATTTCGTGGATACATAAAAAAACTAAAGTTACTTGAAGCAACCACAACTACAAAGGGTTTCTTGTTTGGCTGTTTATGGAGATCTTTTCTAATACAATAAGTAGAGATGCAGATTAAACTACTCTGATAAAACAACTCTTCGTATTCTGTTTGCACATCAGTTTTCCTTTAATTAATTATGCTGGTATTACCTCTTCCTGGCTGGGTAACAGCACCAGAAAAGCAGCTTCAGAAACTAAAACTAACAGAGCTGTGTTTTACTGACCAGATGTTGTGTTAGCTTTTGTGTGTGTGTGTGTGTGTGTGTGTGTGTGTGAGCTAAATGGACAATAAGATGAGGTCAATGATAGATGAAGGCCAGGCCTAAGTAACATTTCTCCATATAAACTGAATTATTTACATGCTGTGTGTTTGTATTGATTCTGAATGAATCAGTGTCTTATAATGGATCCAGTTTCCCACTTTACCAAAAGATTTATTTAGATGTTTGAAGTGTCCGTCACATTAAGCAGAAAAGTACACAGAACCCAACAATGATTTTGTCTTCAGTTTTTGGAGAAAGTGTTTAGGTTGATCTTTGTGCTGGATGTTGTTTGGGTTGGGTTTAATTGTGAAAGTTAAGTATGAAAATGACTTGCAATCAAGAACACTAATCAAAGAGAAGCCACTTGTGTCTCCAGCTGTTGGTTTACTGTGAAAGTAAACACAATCAGAGTAAAAACTGTCACACATAATGATATTCAGGTTGTTTAAAAGTGATGTTATGTAGAGAGCTGTGCATTAAAAACATTTTTAAACATGCATATTCTATGAGTCACCACCAATTTGCACTTTACACCAAACCTTCAAGTCCCATCAAAACCATAAAAAACCTTATGCTCTAGAGCTGAGGTCACTAACAAACAGACCACAGTCCGGGTCCAGACCCAGAAGCTGTCCCATCTGGACCTGGACCCACAGCCAAAACAAAGTTCTGATTTAAATCCTGATAGCTATTTTGACTAGCGCAGCTTTTATCATCATTAGTGGTTTTAAGGAGGAGGAAACTCATAAACCAACTATATGCGAGTTGAGCGACCCTATGTGACTCCACTCAGGCAATCAAGTCAGTGCTTTGCAGACAGCAAACACTGAGATTCTTCAGTACAGAGGAAAGAGAGTTGGAGGCAAGCTACACTGATGAAACAACAGTAAAGTGAAAGACGGCACTACATATTATTTAAAGAGAGAAGTCTGAGCTGGAGAAAGCAGAGAAAATGAAGAATTGGAGAGATATTTAATGTCTCTGCCAGAGGAAAGGGAGAAAACATGAGTGAGACTGAAAAAGGGAAAGAAATAAAAAGAACAAATGGCGCACTTTAAAAAATAAAGTGGACAGTAAAAATGGAGCATTTAGTCCAAAATGAATAGACTCATTTCTGTTCAGACTTCCCACTGAGGGAACTAAACCACTGTAGCATGTATTAAGTGTCGATGTAAAACTCCATTATGAGACAAAACATGAAGGTTTTGACTAAACGGACACCCGACGATAACGGTAAAATAACAGGTTGGTTTGTCCACCTGACGAGCTGATTTCAGCTTTAGTAGCAGTAACACAAAACTTGCCGTTTGACATGAGGGATAAATACGAGTCATGATTCTCTGATGCAAGCTGAACAGGCTTTGTAGTCAGATCAATTAAAATCCACATTATTAATAAGAAATAATAATGTAATAATAATAAAGACTTTGTGTTGTCTCACTTTATACAACACACCTGATGATAAAATCCCTGTGTTAGTCACTTTCATACTGGGCCACTGAAGCTTGGTGTGTGGGCTGTTTATTATCCTAGGACTTGTTACATTGTGTATTACTATTAGTTTACTGATTGAGACACTTAGTCAATGTTTTGAATCTGAGCAGCTTGATCTGAGTGGTACAAAGATGCAGAATCAACCAGCAGTTTAAAGAGCAAAGTGTAGGTGGTGAATTAAGAGCATAAGGAGGTAGTATGAGGATAGCTTCAAAGTGTTTATCACTGTCACGTAGCAGAGGATGTGGTGTCATATGGCTGCACTGATCAAAGATAAAAGATGGTTTGAACTTCTGAATGAGACGGCAGAGAAAGGATCAGAAATCCTCTACTGTGGGTGAAACATGGAGAACCCAGAATGTCTTGAAATAAATGCACCACTGTTGTCCTCTGAAATATTTTAGCTTTAGAGAAAAAGCTGCGCAAGAAGGTCATACATGCAAACTGTGAAGTTTGATTTTATTCCATATTTACTTTACTATTAAAGCAAACAGAAACTGAAGGAAGATTACAGTTAAATGTAATTATATTTGAGTGAAAGTGTAAATCTTTGAGTTGTAATGCGCCTCTCTGTAACGAAGGAGCAGTTTGTTAACACTGATATAAACCCATAATATGTTTTTAATGGTATAATGAAGGTATTTTAGTGGTTTCTGTTTAAGCATATAGTAGATACATTTTATTCTGTGGACTTTTGAACACTCCTGGGCTTTTTATTTAAAATGTGATAGATTTGGCTCTAAAACGAAGCTGAAGACAGACTCTCACTGTATCAGGTTGGTGAAGGCAATACAATAGGAACACCATACATTCATTGTAATCATTCAATGTACACATTAAATTGATTTCAGAAGAAAATACATTTGTACCTGATTTAGCTACAGACTATCAGTCCTTATGATAGGTAAACATGTATAGAAGAAGCAAATAAAATTTTGATTAAATAATTAGAACATAAATACAATATCAAGTCAACAAAGTGCATGTGAAATTCAAATATAGATGCAAATTATTACGCAATAAAACTGTTACCATAACTTCATAAAATCTAAATTACCTCAACAGCCTAACCATAATGGAAACTCTTGATGTTCTGGGCTATGTGCTGTGCTTTCCCATTGGCCCAGAGATTTGGATTGTAACCTGAAAAAAACAAGATCCCAGATTGAAGTGGGTGACAGAAGCTTCCTTTGTAGGATGGTCAAACTCGGCCTTAGAGATGAGGTGAAGCTTCGTTTTCTAGAGAGAGCTATGGTTGGAGCAGGGGTCGCGTTAACCGGAATTTTCCGGTATTTAACCGTTTTTTTTTTTTACTTTGACGGAAAGATCTGAAGGGCGCCGGTCATTCTGACAGGTTTGCGCGCGCGCCATCAGACCGTCATAGGCAATCACTGAATTGTCCCCACTAATTTGAACTAAGGATGCAGAACTAGCGCTGCATCTCCACCAATATCTGCAGCCCAGACTGAGGTTCTGCTGAGCGCAGACCTGTGATCCAGACGTCCTGCGCTCTGCAGCAGAAGAACACTGGTCCTCCAGAGCGCATCAGGTGTCAGACCTGATCCGCTCAAACGCCGCGTTGCAATCCAGTGCTCAGTGCGCGATCAGATATGGATTAATTACACTTTCTGTTGTAATGTGCTCTCAGAGTCGCGCTATAGGCTGTGGATGCTTGTTGACACGCACAATCTGCTCCACGAACTGAGCGCACACTCAAAACGCGAGGAGGTCCGAATTAAACATCAGCGCCAGGTTTCCCCCCGAGTATCTCAATGAAAAATATGTGAACCCCTCATCTCTCTCATGATCTCATAATGAACGTTTATATTATACGGTAATCAGAGTCCCACGGAGCGCACAGAGCTGCACCTGCTGCGCTGCGCTCGACTCCAAACGGAGTTTTTAGAAATGTCTATCTGATGACTGACTGATCGACTAATTTAGAGTCTAATCCTATGGATTTATGTGCTAAATGCGCCCAGTGTTAGAGTAATAATGCTACTGAAAATGTAATTATTATAATTTTTAAAATTAATAAGTGACGGACAAAAATAGATTATGACCGGATTTTTTTAACCCTGTCAGTCAAATGACGGAAAACTAAAAAGTCTAGCGCGACCTCTGGGTTGGAGTCACTGCTGCTCCTCATTAAAGGAGTCAGCTGAGGTGGTTGTGCATAGTGCTGGGTATCCTGGTCATCTCCCTCTGGATGTTTTCTGGACACGTCTCATGGGGCATATACCCCAAAGCAGACCCAGAACTTGCTTGTCTAGGAACACGTTGAAGAAGCTGGAGAGTGTTACTGAAGAAGGATGTCTGGGTGTCTCTCTCGGTTCTGTTGCCTTTTTCAACCCAATCTTTGATAAGCAGAAGGAAATGAAAAAGCAGTTGACCTGGAATGTCTTATCAGTTCTGAGCAAAGCTGTAAAAGTGTTTTCAGTGAAGGTGCCATGATATAAACATCTCAAAGACGAGCCAGACATCTGAAAGCATGATTAGATCTTCAAACTCACCTTTATATTTAATAATAATAATACAGCGGTGATTCTTGATTCTGTTCTTTTGAAGCTTGATTTTAAAGTCATTTGATTTTGGACAGTAAGGAGGTAAAGAGGTAAGGAGGTAAAGGAACTCCTCTTTTATGGTTCACGTTTTACCAGTCCTGTGTTTACAGCCAGGTCACAATGTTTGTACAGTGTTGTCCAATAAGGAGGATCTGTTTGTATCTGTCCACCCACATCGAGACGTCTTGTTAGCAGTCATCTTTCCTCTTGAATCAACCTCTGTGTGGCAGCGCTGGACATCCGTTTAGATCCAAACAGCTTGTAAATCAGACTCTGTGCTAGTTTTTTTTCCACCCAGCCCATCCTCCAAAGCCCCAAACAGCTTGTAGTGCTGTCGCAGACATCTGGCTGCCACCGACTCTGATGGTTGTACTGACGTTTAATACTACATGAGACTGACTGAAAGTGTGTGGGTGGGCAGCAGACGTCTGTGTTAAACTATTTCCATGTTGTTCAGTTTATGCACTTGCTTTTTAAAGTTTGTGTATTAGACCTTTCGAGTAGGTGGGGACTATTTTTTACCTCTTTAAAATTTTGAAGGTGGAGAAATCTGGAGAAATGGGTGTAAAGTAGATTGGAGGGGAATGTGTAATGAGGATAAATGATAAAAGGGAAGATCACAAAAGAGGCTTTTTAAAAAGGGAAATGGAGGATTCAAGTGAAGGAAATGGCTGAAGAGCTCGGTGAGACAGTGGAAGGAGAGAGATGAGATGGTAAGAGTGAAAATAGAAAGGGAGATGAAGAAATTATGAACAGAAAAGTGTGCGTGCTCTGAGGTGGAGTGAAGACATGGCAGAATGGGAAATAATTGATGGAAAATTCAGAGAAAAATGTGGAAAAACCGGGAAGTGGAAGAGATCATCTGATGCTCATTTAGGTCATTAAACCTCCTTCTGAAGTGCACACGCTCTGAGAGGATTGAGAGAAGCCAATGTAGTCGAGCCTTTTGATGAAAGGGAACAAGGAAGTGAAATTAAGGCTCGTGTGTATGCGATGTACTGCGCTCATGCTTGGTGTCAAAGTAGATATCGCTTCAAGGAGTTACACCTGCAAATGTATTTTGTGCCTTGGAGTGGAATCTCACAGCTGTTGTTCTGAAGCGTTAAAAGGACAAATACAAAAGAGAAAAAAAAAACATTCAGTAAGAAAAGAAGCAAGGAGTTTAAATAATTTAAGAAAGGATAAATGAAGCCAGGGATGCCTTAGGGAGACACAAAGTGGGAGGCAGAGCGAGATGGATGATAGTTTTGTGAGATGGAAAAGAAACAGAACCTGCAGAGAGGCAGAAAATGAAGGTGAAATTGAAAGGATAGGAGGAAAATTGAAATGAGGAGAGAGGTGGAGTGGTTGTAATATGGTTTCAGGTACTTGTGCAACAGCTGTGAATTGCCAGATGAGCTTTGAACAAGCATATGTCACATACAGCCACAGGCAATGAAGTCCATCAAACCTGAAAAGCCACAAAATCATCGGCCTCGTCCACTCCTGGTATTCACATACAGCCTGGGTTACTCCTTCATGAGCAGGATGGCTCTAAGATACGTTTTAATAGGATGAGACCAGAATCATGATTAAATTGGTTGAATGTTGGTTCTGTTGTTTTAATATATTCTAACATATTTAATGAAATTACTGCTAATTTTAAACTAAATCAAAACACGAGAAAAGTCAGAACCATCAACAATCATTGTGGCAGTAGCCATCTGAACCAAGGTGGAAGAGGAGGCAAGTAGGGATGAAATGGTAACATCGTTAATGATAATTGACCTTTACAGAGCTGGATCGTGTCTCAATAGGAATTAGATGGGGTTTTTTTTTACCACCTCCCACATCTTTCTGGAAACACATACCTATCAATACTAGAGATAAGCCTTCTAGCTCTGAGTACTCCTCAATATTAAGGTTAACATTCAGACCTACCTACATTAGTTTTACTAGCAATTATGCAGAGTTTTATCAAAAGCTTAGTGGTTATTTTATAGATCCTGAGATCCATGAAGATGGTCATGAAAATCTAAAACGTGCTTTCTGTTTATGTGTGTACTTGCGCTACAATCTCACCTTTAAATCCAGTCATCAGCTCTGCAAGAAAGTTTGCATCCCGCTGTAAAATTCTTTTTTATTCATTATTCATTAATACATCTGTTTGTTTTATGATGCAATAATAGTAAAAATCAATTGCATCTTTATTCTAAGAAATGATAAATCTCCAGTAAAATCTCCAAATGCCCTGAATGCATTCATTGCCATTGCACTACACACACACGAGTAAATCCACATAAGCAATTCTAGGCAGACTTGTAATACAGGAGTCAGATTTATAAAAGGTGTCAAACATGAGATTATAATGCACATTTATGGCTTTTTCAAAGCTTAAAACAATGGCAAAGGCTTAAACTGTTAAATTAAATTATTCTTTAAAACATTTACAAACTAAAAATGAGGTATTGCTCCTTTAATCACAAGTAAAAATGGACCTTTTCTACAGTGTAAAAACAATTACTAATCCATAAGGAGCTCTTGTATGTATCCTTGTATCTGAAGTTAAGCATAGGGAAGCTCCTATAATGAATCCACCTCAGGACACTGCGTTTCTAATCAATAATATTGGTGTTCAGGGCACCAATTTGGGGATCCAGTAGTTAGTAAATCACATGGTTGACCTTTGATCTCTTCAATAATCCATCATGATCAGACAGCTGTAAAGAGATCCTTTGATTGCAAAGAAACGCACAGTTGTGTCAGATTCTGGCTACGCTGCTTAAATCACCTGCATATTCAGATAAACACGGCATCGCCACGTGCATTGTAGGAATCTTCTTTTTGCTTCCTGTTGGTATTAAGAGCACTTTATCCTCCATCCACCGGTGGTCTTTATGAGCCTGGATTGAACAAACGACAGTGCATGAGTAAATCTGACCTGTCAGCGTGTAGAGACGGTGTTCTGTTTGCGTGGGTGACCTGAATAATGTATGTATGCTCAGAGATGGCTAAAAAATGAGTTCCTCACACAAAGGGTGCTATCTGTATGCCATGTGAAAGTGAATAATTACATTCACCGTTAGAAAACTGTCAGTACATCACGCTGCTTTATTCTTTCTGTAGACGTGTTCCTTTACTCAAGGCAAGCATCAAGGATTTCTTTTCACATATATAATTAAGTTAATAATACACTGGTTTTCAGAGCTTTGTTGATGTGCATGTTTTGTAAATGTGTGAGCATAAAAAGGTGACTGTTTTTGAATAGTTCAGCTTGTTACCCATTTCCATGACTGGCTTCTTTTAGTCTCCTCTGTGTGCTGCATACAAAGAGGTCCTCCTCTCCTCCAGCCCTCTGGCACCATATATCATTCTCTTTTCTGACTTTACAGGCTCCTCTTTCATTAGAGCCATCTGATAAATTAATTACTACAAATGGATAGGGGATATTAATTTGGATTAACCTCCTGGTATCTCTCCAAGACCCGTTCATTCAGTTTTTATCTAAAATTAAATAAAAGATCAATATCTTAATTGAGAATCCTTGTAAACCTATCTGCTTTGGAGACATGTGACAGATTGAATCCAAACCGATTTTAATTCGACATGTTGGAGTGATTCAGACATGAATTATTATCTACTAATACAACATTACACCAGGTTTTGAATGACAGAAGCAATTTATATCCAGAGGTAGACAGATTTTTTCCCTTTTTCCATCAGTGTTGAACATTAACTGTAAGAAATGAGACATTTTATAATAAATTCTTTTATAAACCCAGCCAGTAAATACAGGGCAACAGATGCATGTTTTAAATATAAGATTGTTTTATATTTAGTTCTTGATTTAACAAACTTAGTTTTTTAAATGAGTATATTTATGAAAGTTATTAAAGCTAATTGGTTCTTTTCTAAATTTCTGATTTACATTGTACAAGGTAATGTTCACAAATACAAATGCAAACTTTTTATTTGAAAATGGAAACTTTTCTAATAATGTGTGTTTTGTAGTTTATTTATCAAGGACATTGCACATTAATAAGTATTACTGCAAAAGTACCAGAATTGGCCAAAAGTCTACTTGATCTGTTGTCCTTGGGCAGGTGTTGGTCGACCGAATACACAATACAAATTCATACCAACACAATAAAATTAAGCTAAATTGTTCAATCTTTAAATGTTTCAATTTGCAATTCATTCCCCAACAATAAAAAAAAAAAAACGCAGACCAAACCTCAATAGTAATAATAAAACACTGCAGACAACAACATGACTTCAGTGCTGACAAACCTGAGTAATATTAACCATTTCTGTAAGTGAAATTAAATAAAAACGTCCGGTTTACTAGCATAGTCACAGTGTAGTGCAGGGTGGAAGAAGTTTTATGTCTGAGTTGCTTCATTTTTGTTTTTGCTGTTATTTAATTGTATCATAATTTTTATGGTTGATTAGTGATGATTCTGTTCTGCTGTTACGATTCAAAAACAAAAGCTAATGTAAGCAAAAAGCTTTTTATTGAGATACAGGAATATTGCTAATAAGACAGAGTGGCAGAACAACTCTTGATATACTAATCTGATCAGCTGTGAGGTATTTTTGCAGCCATGGTGTGTGCAGTTATCATAGCAGCACAAATATTATTTGCTTGAGCAAATAGTAACATGTTTGGCCATTTCATAATAGAAATATAATGAAAAAAGAATTACTTTCCCCTCATCCAGATGGTTTTCTGCATGAGGAATTAAACAAATGCACATTTTTTTTCTTTTATTTAACCTTTATTTAACCAGGCAAGACTGGTTAATAACACATACTTATTTGCAGCTGTACCCTGTCAAAAGCATGGCCTTTTGAGTAGAGTGTGTTGGACCAGCAGAGGGTTTTCTTCCTGCATCCCCTGAAATGTGGTCTCTGAGGAGACGAACGTGACCCCAGTGACTCATCACACATTTCAGAGTGAGAGCACTTACTTTAGTGTTCACTCAAGCTGCTGGGGAAGTTTAGAGATGTTTTAGATGAGTGAAATTTGCTCTATGACCTATTCAGAGTTTGTTAGTTTGACTCCCTCATGAGGATTTCTCTTGATTCTCCAAACTGAGATTGCTCTGGCTGCTTTTTTATCACTGTTTCACACAACCCAGCGTAACTTGGACTATCACTGTTTAAACCTTTTGTGATGTAGAAGAGCCTGTCTCTTTTAAAGCAGATTTTGGTGGTTCAAAACAATCACAAGAACATGTTATTACTTCTGTTCAGCCATTTATACATAACTACCCCTCCTCCACCCTACAGCCACATCCTGTGCTTTGATTCTGATGTACAGGCAGACCAACCATTGACATGGCATTCATATTTTCTTCTTTCTGAATCTCTTGTCACTTCTTTATTTTATTGCTCTTTACCTCTTTCTCTCTCCTGCTCCACCTGCTTCGTCTAATTGGTGTAATATCAGTTGGTGCTCAGATACCGCTGTCAATTTTTACAATTTTTTTCTTTAAACACAGGGCTTTCTGACAGTTTTTTTTCTTGTTGCACTTTTTCCTTCCATACATTACCTTCAAACATGTCTGCTGCCTCGTCATATAACAGTAGAAACTGACAAAGGAAAGTGAAAGTTGTTAGCAGCTGGGTGAAAGTTGATGTGAGGGTGGAAGGTTTGGAGGTGTGATTTAGAAGTGGATAAAAGTGGATGGTAAATGGTTCAGATTGGGTTTTGGAGAGCTTTACCTGAACTAGAAAAGTGAATCATAAAAAATTAGTTAAAAAAGATTTTTGGCTTTTGTTCTAAATGAGTTCAATAATGTTTAGTTACTGGGTAAAATGAACAAAAATTCTAAATATATATATTTTTTTCACTTTGACATTCATGGGGTTTTATGTAAGTCTTTTTGGGTCAAAGAAGCTGAATTTTGCATCATGCTTGATTTTTAAAAGCAATAAAAGGAAACATCCAAGGGTGAATACTTTTTATAGGCTCTGTGACAAACGCTAGAAACAAACCTTACCAGTATATGATTATCAAACCTTTTCCTAAAATTATTTTTTATAAATTAAAAGTTTCTGCTAAGAGTTTCTGCTGCGTATTCACTGCTTAGTGAAAACCTCTTTACTGGAGCGCTCTTTGCAGAGTCAGATTTGAGCTCTCTCCATGGCAGTCAGTCTGATTTCTTCAGGTCAGGATTCATTGTGAGACTGTTTATAGCTCTACAGTTTTTATTTTTAGGAATTTATTTTATGTTGGATGTGTGCTTTAGGTTGGTTTGCTTTTGAAACACCTTAAACTTTGTTCTTTAAACCTAATTTCAGATATGGACTCAGATTTTACTCTATAGCCTATAACATCATTCTGGCCCAGAGGTACCTAAAGAACCTGCGGTATGATCAGACCTTGACTGTTTCACTTCAACCATCATCAGTGTCAGATGTTTGTGTTCAAAAAGATTCAAGCCAGCTTTAAGTTTTTTTAAATGTCCTTTAGGACCGTTTCACTGTGAGCATTTTGACTTGACAGAGTAAGAAACACACAGGGCTAGTATCCTATTCTGCCACTAAGAATGCTGGTGGTTCATGCAGTTTCCTCAAAATGGAGTCATTATCATACCAGTGCCTTGCCTACTCATTCAAGTCACATTGTACTCCTGAATTTTAACATCTTAGCAGTCAACCATTAAAACTAATATATATATTTACACAGAAAAAAAAGTGTAAAATCAATGGGGTCCAGAAGAAAAAGTTTATGAACCACTGTACTAAAGAAAAGTTTTTTTTAAGTTCATTTAATCTATTTAAGATTCAACAGATTAGTTTAATGTCTTTGTTGTTTCTACAGTTCAGAGTGACCCATCTTTATTACGTTTTTTTATCTTCAATATAAATCATAGTTTAGTGCTGGCCATTTGACATCTAACTCCTCAGTATTTGGGCCAAAGAAAGCAATTCTGATCAGGCTTAGTTTGTCTTGGAATAAATCTCTTTGGAGTTCAGTCTCTATACTTTAGAGTTTGAAAGATATTAAAGATAAAACCCGATTGCTCTTAACCAACTGTAAGACTGAACTGCGAAACTGAACTTGAAGTAGTTCAGAAGAAAAGACTGAAGAAAAAAAGGCCAGACTTTGTTCAACTGTTCAAGTTTTTTTTTCTCATTGTACAATTACATATTGTACAATTTCTTTTAGATTAAAACTAACTTTGGAAAATCTCACAGCAATAACTTATTTCAAATCTAAATATTTCTGTATTGTTTTGGAATCTATCTTGTTCGGTTAATGTTACAGTGAATAGAAAAATGTAATGTGATTTTCCACCGGTTTACAAGGTTCTTTCCTTTAAAGAAGGGGGCAAAGGGGAAGTGATTTGTGGCCACATACATGTATACCATAGTAAGTTTTCTGCTTTTGACCCATGCCTGAGGAGCAGAGGGCAGCCAGGAACACTGTGCCTGGGAAGAAGTTGGGGGTTCAGTATTTTGCCCAACGGTACTTCGACACATGGCTTGGACCTGGAATTGAACCCTGATCTCCCGATCAGTAGATAACCTCTCTTCCCCTGAGCCACGATCGCCATATTACCATTTTCACACAAACTTCTGAGATGGAGAAGTTTGTATGAAGTGGTTTTGTGACATTATTTGTGTGATAAATGTACCACCTTGAGTAAGTGGAACCACTCGAATGTTCCTGCAGTTTTGTATGTTTGTGTTACAACTTTCCTCCTTTTACACCACATTGAGTAACTTTTATGACTTGTTCCTTTGAATTCACCCTCTAGTCAACACTGTGGTGTAAAATGTTTGTTGAAAACTGCAGCAACAACCCTGGAAGTGAGTGATTTGTAGTGTAGCCCCTCGGTAGACGGCACCTTTTTCATACAAAATAAGAGAAATATAGTGTTGAACCATGTTGCAGAGGGATTGGAGAGTTTGAGTGATTTACTGAAGTCTTTCAGAAAAGGATGGAGGGGTGCAGACTGCAAGATGCTGACAGAAAAATGAGCTGGAAATAAAGAAAATATGATGTAAAAGGTGAACCACAGGGAGAGAAGTGCAGGATTGAGATTGGAAAATTGATGTGGTGCAGAAGGAGAGTTAAGACGCGACTTGAGCGCACATTTGTGGTCATTCATTACTCTGAAAAAACAAAGAGGAAGATGCTGGATTATTCTGTAAAGATCTGACACTTTGAGTGTGTGTGTGTGTGTGTGTGTGTGTGTGTGTGTGTGTGTGTGTGTGTGTGTGTGTGTGTGTGTGTGTGTGTGTGTGTGTGTGTGTGTGTGTGTGTGTGAGTGAGTGAGTGAGTGAGTGAGTTACAGCGGGGAGCCAAATCAATGTGCATTTCAAACCATTCCAGCTCTTAAATTATTTGTGTCTGACTCTCCAGAGTCTACAAAGTAAAAGGTAAAATAGAGACAATGACATGGTGAGAGCTTAAGAAAAGTGTGGTTTTCTTGTTTGACAGCGCCCCGGGCTGAAAGAAGCCATCACCCTGGCTTCAATTATTAACAAGGTACTTGACTTTCCGTTCGGTCCTGTCTGTACATTATGTCTTTGGCCTTCTTCTGGCCCTTTAGTGGCACTGCTTGAGATTAAATTCTCCATAAATGAGATCCAAGAGTAGTCTCTGTAGAACTATTTCTCTGTTTGCAGCATTCACATGTTTTTATAAAAATACAAACACTGAAAAACATCTACTGTCCCTCATTAACACATCCGGACATGCTGCTGTTCCGTTTCTGTGAGCAAATTAGTCAGTTTAGTAATAATTACCATTTTTTATACATAGCATTAGATAATTATCCAGTGTGTCATATTTCTGTTTGTTTCCACTAACAATACACAACGCTGGATTCGAGTCCAGCTTCATCTCCCGCCTATATGTTTGCTCAGTAAAGTGTAACAGCCAAACATCTGTCTTGCTCCAGATTTCATTAGCCTCCTGACACAAGCAGAGCAGGGTTGTTTCCACTTAGAAATTCAATTCACAAACAATATTGACCCCTATTTTTTGGAGATCTCGACGTTTTTCTGCATGAATATTTGTGTATGCGTGTATTGTTATGGCTGCCTGCCTCAGGGGTGTTTTTAACATGTACGGTCATGCAGATAAGGTAACTGAACTTAAGTTTTTTTCTTTATTCTAGCTTGTGAAGATTGTGTATTTGCTGTTGAGTCTGTTCAGACATTAACACAAGTCCTGTCTGAATCTGTCACAAGTAGATCATAGTTCAAGAAACCAGTTAGATCTGGTCTTTGAGACATGGAGTATTATCCTGCTGGATAGCTTCAGAACATACTGTGTTCAGAGATGGTTTTCTGCAGACCTTGGTTGTAAAGAGTGGTTATTTGAATGTCTTAAAGTGCCTGTGACTCCATATTTAAATCACTTTATATTAAACAGGTGTAATCTTTGATGCCTCTAGATCAGCGTTGCACCATTATAACTCAAAATACGCTGTAATTATTTCCTAACGAGCAACTCAGAGATCAGAAGAAAGCGCCGCCTTCCGGTTCTGCTGGGTTTCTCCTTTTTTGGCAGCCTGACACTTCTGCTGCAGCAGGGGGCAGTGTCATCGCGTGAAAGAGAAACGAAACTGAAACTAAACACTACACGGTCTATGGGCAATGGCGGCGGCACTGCCTCGCTCCAGTTGTCGTGAACGTGCATGTGGGAGGAGAATTGACCATATAAGCAAGTCCGGATCACTATGACCTCATAGCGGGCTGGAGTGAAAAAAACTGTTTGAAACCTGGGTCTGAAATCTGGAAGAGCTTCTCACTGGCTGTACTAGGAGACAGATGGACGCCGTTTTTTGCTCTTTCTGGCAGGTTTAAGGTGAGAACTCAACATTGCAACATGATAGATAAGTCAGAAAACATGGAAACTGATGTCATGGGCACTTTAAAGACACGACTACAATTGATTAATTTTCATTTGGTCATGTAATAAACTTTAGTGCCACTCAGCAGCCTCTTAATGGTTTTAAACACTTGGTTACAAAAAGGCCTCAATAACATGAAGCTAGTAGTGGCTTTTTGTCTTCTGTTAATTAAAATGTTGCCTCTTGGAGCTTCAAGCTTCCATCCACCAATACCCCACTGTGTAGATGGTTGGTGGTTTGACAACTAAGTACAGAATAAGTCGAGGAGTAGCATCGGTTTCAGTTAAAGTGAAGTTTAGCGTAATATTTCCACCCCGGGGGGTTGTTTCAGTTTAATGTGGTTAAAGTGGCGGGCAGCTGTCGGCCTCTTAGTCACAGCAGTCAGCACCAGCAGCTACTTTCATCCCATCTTTATGCTTCACCATGCAGTGTTAAAGGAGGACGAAGGACAGTTAACTGTTCACAACTGAAGACCTAATGACCTGAATTCCTGTTGGAATAATTGTTCTGTTTGTGAGGAACCATTAGAGGTAATGTTTATCAGGAAGTAGTAGAAACATGTCCAGCTTGTCTGATAATTTGAGTTATTCAGTATACTTGTTTCTTTTTTCTATAAATATCTTAATGTAGACTGCAGATATGCAAACCTACATTTTTATCTTGTAGTACGTTTGAATATTTTTTTTCCTTAAAAGTCTCCTCTGTCAACTGTCATTGTATAAATAAAGTCAAACTGGGATTGGTCTAATTTCTTTAAACATGGCAATGGTGCAAAACAAACCAAAAATATATATTTTATCCTGTTTTCCTTTTAAACATACTTCTATTGTGCTCTCCATGAAATACAAGTTGCAAGTCGAGGCAATTTTTCTGCTTTGCCTTTAATCATTTCAAGTTTTTTGTGAAAAAGTTAGATAATTTAAAACAAAACAAATTTGTTTTTCCACAAATCTTGCTAGCTTTAATCAGGTACGTCCTTTCAAAATATTACCAGCCCATCATCAGAGTGGCACAACATTGCTATAATTACTATTTCCACTCATCTTTTGCTTCCAGCCCTCGAGGGGCTCCATATGCTGTCGTGTTGGACACTCCTCACTTCACTCCTCACATCTCCTCCCCTCCTCCTCCAGTGCTCTCCTGCCAATTGAACTGATGCTGTTAATACTTTCTGTTTCTCACTCATATCCTGCTATTTTTCTTTCTTTTTTTAAAAAACATTGCTGTTTAATTCAATGATGATGTGATTCTTGCGGTACCACTATTATGATCCACTAATAAACTGATTGTGTCTGAATAGGGTTCAAATGGGGCGGAGGGGGGAGTTCAATATTCATCCAGTATTTAAAAACAGCACTTATGACCCAAACATCTTTTATTTTCCCAGGATCTTATATTTCCTTCATTTTAAATGTTAAGTTTTAAATGTTATGTTTAAATGTTTTAATTTGTTTTAAAAAACATTTTTAGAAGCTACATTAGCCAGAATAGTTCCTTCTGTTCTACACACTGTTTCAGCTGTCAGAGGGAAAAGTTCCAAACAAAAATTATGTAAGCTTTTTACATGCATCTGATGAGTGACTCATTGGCCTTTTAAGTTTTTCCCATCAAGATACTTACATGAGAGACCTTCAAAACATATTTTTAGAAACAGCAACGATGTAGTTTTATTATAAGGGAACATAATAGAATACAGACGTCACGTCCACATTCAACTTGAATTAATGGCAACTTCAAAGTTTGGAGTCAAGTGTTCTGTGTTTCAGCCACTGAATTATTGTGGTTCTGATAGGTCAGGGCTGCAACTGTTAGTGACGTGGCGTTTATTTTCAAACTCTCTCGAAACATTTGTGAGGATTTTCAGCTGCTTTAGTGACTCCCAGGGCCTCGCTCTGATGCCACAGGCATTTTAAACAAAACGTTTAGACAGGTTTTCTCTCTAAATGGTCAGAATTGCTGGGTGTCTGAAACCACTCTCAGGTAAATTTCAATGGGTCAAAATGTTAAGACAATCTGAGTTACCTTTGTGAAGGGTTGTTGACAATATTGTCAATAGAATGAAAATAAAATATGAACAAATTGGACATATTTAAGACAATTTTAGACTAAATCGCTACAAGAAATTTGCATTTGTTGCATTTTATTTGCAATCACTCCATGTTGCGTTGCTGTAAAAAAAAAAAACTGTCGTATATACCATGTGATTCTCACTGAAAGTGTTCACATTTTCTTGCAATGTTCTGTCCAACTGGTCACAAGCAGCTGCGGCTCAATGATGAACTGGTTTTAGTCACCAGGATACCCTTGATTTGCTAAAGAAAAAAAAGAAGAAAATTGGCAAACCGACATTTTTATATTCAAGCATAATTGAATATTTGAGTGCACACATTTGGCCTTCTGTGTTCCCAAGTTTTCTCATGAGTATCCTCTTTCACAAAATCCTTCTTTGTGTGAGCACTGAGGCAGCATGAAGGATTGAATTCAGCCTTCTGCTGTTACACATACAGCAAGTGGCCAGGCAGGGTGACCACAGACCTAAACAGGCTTTTTGTGTAAGGATAAGGTTTTATCTGAGCTTGTAGGTATGATGTAGTGATGGCAGATGATTCATGTGACCAGCTAGCTGCAGGATTTAATTATTATTACCCGGTATTACTTAATTACATTGTTTTTAACAATGTTTCTGAAAACAATATGTACATACATGTTTAAAACATAACTAAAAACAATAATGTGTCTGTGTTTATTCAATCTGTGTTTATTTTCCCGTTTCTTTGTGACCCTCCAGTTAACTCGTGTTGTGTTGTCACTTCTGCCAGGTCTTTAGAAGTGGTGAAGGTATGGGGATTCGTCTGGACAGCGCGTCAGCCTTCCAGGGAGCCGTCATCTCACCTCACTATGACTCACTGCTGGTTAAAGTCATCGCCAGCGGAAAGGACCTGCACACGGCGTCGTCCAAAATGAGCCGGGCCCTGGCCGAGTTCAGAGTGCGAGGGGTCAAGGTAGGACGATCAACTGCAGGGTTTTAATAGTCCTCTGGTGGCATCGCTGTCTGTGTGTGAGGAGCGTTTTAGTACTTTATTTGAATTTCAAGTTGTTGTTGGCTCTTGATTCTTAAAGGTTTAGAACATTTAGACCTAGATTTGGATACTATAATGTTAGGCTTATAATAGTAAACTTAAAATTAAATTATTATACAAAAATAAATCTAATTTTAAAACCTTGCTGAGACTTGTTCAGATTAAAGAGGTACTTCCAATTCTTTTATGTGATTAACTAAAGCTAAATTATCAGAGAAAGTGAGATGATACTGATGAAAAGATGTTTGAAAAGCAAGTTGTTGGATTTAAATGGTTGTGTTGAGGTTACATGCAGACACTCTGACAGCTCTTTTCTTCTAAAAGTTTTTAATTGTTTTTCTTTGTCATCAGCCACTGCTCAGTTTAGAGATGTCAGCTGATTTCACTTGTCTTCACAGGTTCGATGTCCCCCTGATAAAATAATTTCAACTATGTGTTGTCATTTTGTCACTGATCTAATCGTTGCTGTTAATTATACATTTTCCCACCTTTTACTAGACTCTTGTCACTAATTAAACACACTTTTGATGGTGTTCCTTTATTAAGGTTTAGTTTAATACTTTTGGATTCTCATTTCTTCATTACTCTGTTAAAACTGATATTTAGTCTCCCAAACATCAGTGGTAATGTTTTTAATTGGTATAATCATACACTTTTATAATCTGCTGTAAATGAAATTTCACTTAAACATTTTCAGCAGGTTAAACATTTTTTCTGCATGTGTAATTCTATTTTATCATTTTGAAGGTCAGCTGCACTACAGCAACACCTTTGTTTTGAAAACATTTTACCCAGGATCACAGTCTGCAGTCACTTTTCATTCTCCGATCAGGCCTTGAAACTCTGCGACTTCTTAGTTGTCTAAATAGTTGTTTAGATATGACTGAATTCACACTAACAGCTCCCTGTTTTGTGGTAAACTGATATAGATGGGTGCAGTTTAAACTATTGATCAAAACAAAAGCTTTGGCAGGTGTTCAGATGCTTTCAATCCTCATTTTCTCCAGCTGGTTTGACTAAGATGGATGTGAAAAGAAAAGAAAACAGAAGTTGTTTGAGCCAAGACTTGAAGGAAAATCTTTGGAAGAGTAAAATTTGGACGGCTATTATTTCTTTAGTTACACAGCTCCTGTCTGAGCTGCTGATCAGAAGCTGAAATCACTCAGAGCTGCTGTTTGAGCCCATTAGAGGTACTGCAGGTGTTCAGACTGGTGACATATTAAAAGCGATATGTTCGTTACTTGGTTCAAACTGCTCAGATTGCTGTTGGAAAATAGTATAGAAAATCACCAAAGAGGCATTTCAGAGCTGTCACCAAAACACTCAAGTGTTTTCTATTAAGTAGCAGAGCTGGCATGTTGAGGAGAGGCTTTTGCTTCTGATGTGAGGAGTTAGAAACACAGGTAAACTTTTTGTAGCTCAATGATTTGTAATTAACCTTTATAGATGCATCCTATTTGTCAAAGTTCTGAATGGCTGAAACACCACACCGCATTTACAAGGTGAACAAACTTACAACGTCCACTTAGATACAGAAGCTTATATCTGATTTATTAAAGTTAATTTATTGATAGCTTTAGCAAAGAAATTCAAGTTTTGTTGTATATATTGAATATTTGGGGTTCAAATCCCAGCTCAGGACACATGTCAGAGTGTCTGGGCTGAAAACTGAACCCCCAGGATACAAAACTCCAAACTGGCAAAGATGATGGATCAAAAGCTGAGAAAAGCTGAGTCCCTTTATTAAGTACATCTTGCTAGTAGGTTGGGCCCTCTGTTGTCTTCAGAACTGCCTTAATTCTTTCTCATAAATTCAGCAAGGTTAGAAACATTCCTCAGAGTTCCTGGTCCATGTTGACATGATGGCGTCACACAGCTGATGCAGATGTGTTGACTGCAGCATTGATACAAGGCAGGATGGATCCATGTTTTGTGGTGTTGATGCCAAATTCTGGCCATCTGGATGTTGCAGCTGAAGTTGACTCATCAAACCAGGTCTGGTCTAGTTCTGATGATCCTGTGTGACCTGTAGCTTCAGTTTCCTGTTCTTAGCTGACAGGAGAGACACCTGGTGTGGTTTCTGGCTGCTGTAATCCATCTTCAAAGTTCAACATTTTGTAGATCAGAGATGTTGTTCTCCACACCTCGGTTGGAACCAGTGGTTATTTTCTACACATAGTGTGCATGCCAAACATCCACAGCTGGTACTCGAGTACCACGTTGAAAAAATTATGTGCAACCCTGCTTTTTATCATGTTAAATGCACAAACACATTTAAATAACAAGTGGAATTTTAATGCATTGTAAAAACATGAGCTACTTGTTGACATGAGACGAGCTCCTGTTGTTCTCTGTGTGGAATTAGACCTGACATTTTAGCTCTGTTTATCTTCTGTACAGTCCGTGTCCATGTATGTGCATATCTATCAGTATCTCTGTCTGCACACACTCTGAACCTTGTGTGTGCATGTGTTTGTGCTCACTCATGTGTGTGAAGCAGTAAAATGTCACGCAGTCAGCTGCAGACAGAGACTGGGAGGGTGATGGACGAGAAAGTGACAGGACATGAGACAGGAGGGTAAAGATGGATGGATAGAGGAGCGTGGGGGGAGTTGCCAAAAGGGCTATCAAGATGTAGAGCGTAAGATAAAATGACAAGGAAGGTAGGCTGATGCATCGAGCCCAGTGCATCCGTGGACATCTTCTGACAATTGTTTTAGTAAATACTAGTGACAATAAAAAACTACCAAGTGTCCTTTAACTAAATGTGTTTTTACTATGAGACTGTAGTTAAAATGCATTAAAACATTTAATCAATTTGCAATAATTACAGTAGAATTTACTGCTTAAGTTAAACTTGTTATAACGGTGACTGTAAAAACTAACATTTTTGTATAAGTGATGATAAACTGGTGGATCCCGGTCCAGTTCTGAGCTGTGAGCCCTTTCTATCTGGTCTGTCAAGTATTAAATTACAGTTTGATACAAGAATCAGTTGTAGAGGACAATCGGAATGCTCACTGATGGCACCTGATCAGGTTTATGTTGTTGTAGTGCTCTGTTGTGGATGTAGCATTGAGAAGTGCACAAACACCTGAGTTCCCAGGACTGATTCCTGTGTACATCATGCAAATACAGACATCTATTTGATGTTTACATTTATGTTTAGACATCCAGAAGACGTTCACTTTCAGATCAAATTAACCTTTATTTCAACCTAAATGTTTGTGACAGAATGCTGGTGATGGTTCTCAGTCATCCAGAGACTGCGGATCCCAGACGGTTCAAATACCCTAGACAGAGCATGAAAAGAGGACATGTCTGGGGAAAAGAGGACGTTTGGTTGCCCTATGTTACACAGCACAGAAAGTTACAAGGCGCGATTATTATTATAAATACTAAACCACATTTGTATAGTGCTTTTCTAAGTCATATACAAAAAACTTAACATTAGTCATTCACACACTGATGATTTATGAAGTTTTCCTCTCTCTGATATCTTCAGAAATACAGCTAACACATAAATTATCAGATACATCTACCTGCATGAGATGCCCATTTATGTGTATTGCTTTGCATTAAATCATCCACGTGCTTTAAATACGATGCATATCTAAGCTCTTTCACACAAGCCGTCAGTAGTTTTAGGTTCATCCTTGACTTTTTCTGCAGATTGATTCCTTCCTTTTTATATCAGGTCTGACCTGTTAATGGTTTGGTTTAGGATTGAAAGCTGTATTTATGGTTGGAATAAAACTAATAAAATAGATATACACAATGACATAAATCTGTTGGTTTACACATTTAACTGCTCGTAGGTTGGGATTCCTGTCAGGTCACATAAGTGTTGCTAGTCTAAGAATGATTGGTTTTTCAGGCTACAAAGATCAACAGTGACATTTATGTGGACAAACATTCAACTTGTTGTGTAGTGGAGCTGGGTTGCTTTAGAGATTTAGATCTTTTGTCATTTTATGGAACAGGTAAAATTAATGTTTACTTTTTTTATGAGTATTGATCTCAATCGCTCTTATGAGCCTCCAGCATGGTTTGATCTTATCTTTACTTCTTTTTTCTAACCTAATCAGAAATATGGCTCATGAAGATCTCATGTAATCTGTTTAAATGGAAGGATGTTTATGTAAAAATGTAGACAAGCAACTTCAGTCACAGCCCAAGTTGTCTCATTGGTACCTCTTGTTTCCAGATTGTTGTCCCTCTAGGTAATGATGCTCTGATGTAGCTTCATGTGTTTTCTGATGGTTTTATTGTAGTAGTCCAGAACATTAGCCCCTCTACACACAGCTCCTATTTGTGTTGCTTAATTTGATTTATGACTCAAAACGGCTACATTAATTCTACAATCCAAGCTCCAAGGACAGTTTAATTTACATCCCAATTAAACCCACACATAAATCTCCAAAGTTTGAGTGCAAATAAATCAGTGGTCCACACTTGCTTAATGACTCACAGCTTTCCTTGTTTTTCCTCAGCTTTAATCCCAGTAAATGTAACAAAACTTGTGAAAGAAGCAGAGCGGTAAAGTTCTTTATAACTAAATACAATATTATAAAAAGTTTAAATCAAAACATCAAGAATTTTTGCATTCAGTTGTTTCAGGCTGTGCCTCAAAAGGTTTCCTAATTATAAATGTTTGGAGAAAAGTTGAGCACTTGTTTGGCAGACTAATGCATTTTGTTCAGGGTTAATTAAAGTCAGTTTTAAAATTAACTGGAACCAAATCCGCAGAACCTGAGAAATGTGCTCTCAGGCTTCAGATAAAAACTTGAGTTACCTCTTTAACTCCGATAGTTTCCAACTTACTGTAACTTTTCTCTGGTTATTGCTGACTAGACAGTTGAATCTATAACAAACAGTTGAATCAGGATGTTTGCAGGATGAACTTTGACCTGAAACACTCCTGAAAATTTTTAAGACTTGACTTGTTGTAAACTTTGAGTGAATTCAAAAATATGAATGAAATGTAAATATGCACAGCATTTAGTAGAATTGATCAAATAGGAAATAATTACTTGTTGTTGGAAACTTAAGTTGGTCCTCTGCTACCTACCGAGTTTAATTTTAGTTTCCTCTAATCTTCAGTTAATTCTTTGACTGCAACTTTTTTACAGTCAATATTAACTTGTATTGTGCCCAGCCTCATGGATATTTTAGTAATTCATTATTTGTCAAGAATAATTGTTTCTCCAGTTTTGTTTTCTTGAAAAATCTATTAGTAAAATGCCCCCCCCAAAAAAAAAAAAAAAAAAAAAAAAAAAAAAAAA
>SSNR01000199.1:656369-680025 GCA_006937965.1 Callopanchax toddi
CCCCCCCCAAAAAAAAAAAAAAAAAAAAAAAAAAAAACACAGGTGAAGGATGAAATGAAAGTGATGATCTGACTCAAGGTGTGAAACTTACCTTTTGGGTCATGCAGCTTCTCAGGAGATGTTTTCTAAAGGGCAGGTCAACCTCAGTTCATTTAAATTCACATCATGGTTGTGCTTCGTGCCATCCAGTTTCTCATAACAGAACATGCATTTGACTTGATGTAGGTGAAGAATGAACACCCTCTCTCTCTGCTGCCTCTGAATTACAGTTGCACACCTTTAACAGCTGATACAATAGTTACAGCCAAGGAGAAAGTGAAATTTACAGTGTAGGCAGCATGTATGAATGAAAGTAAAGAGAAACCAAACGAAAGGAGTGGGCGGCTGAGCGTTCAGTTGTTCAGCTCAAGTAGAAACAAAAGATGAACCCAGTAACCATGTAGAGAAAAAATGTCTGTTACTGTTGGTAATCTTTAGTATTTTGACTTGAAACATGTGCTGATCAAGGCTCCAGTCTATCTGTGATGGATTTTAATGACTCACAAAGTCGGTAGTAAATTGACAGGCTGACAGTTTAATCCCCTTAACCCATAAGACAATAAATACAGCAGTGTAATCCTAATTTAAAAACAGAGTTGAGTCAAAAAACTCATCCTGAATACTCATAAATAACTGAGGTGGGGAAAAAAGGTTTTAGTTTTTATGCTTATCCTCATTAATGCAAGCTTATACTTGGCGATTAATTGTTTTTGGGTTTTAACCCAAACTAACTTGACAGAAGCAGACATTTCCAGTTAGGACTCAGGAATTGTCTACAAAAGGTGAAAATCTCAATAAGTGATGAATCAGACATGCAGGTCCTCCTGTTCTCAAGAGGACATAATCTGTCAGATTTAATAATGATGGCAGCTTTTGGTCACAATACATGATGATGACAGAAACAAAAGCCCTCTAACACATGATTCTACCTACCGTCCTTGCATCTGATTTGGGGGAAGTGTTGTAAGACTCTTGACTTAATTTCCCCCATCTCTTGTGCGTAGCATGTGTTTAAAGATGATTTAATGAAAATTAAAATACTCTACTCCTTTGAGAGCATCTTCTGTACTCATCCTGACTGTTGATGATGCACACAGTAAACTGAGCTCACGCCAACCTTCTGTTACACCAGTTTTATTCTAAAATACTTTTATTTCACTTGTCTGTAACTGGTTCATATAGTTGGTAGTAATCCATCATCCATTCTCCACCAGACCAACAATTATCAAAACATTGTTTGCTTATTTACCAAGGCAAAACAAAAAAGCACATAATTCTGGACTTTTTACAATAAAAGTCAAATGATGCCATCTGAAGTTGTAGATAAAGGAGAAAAAAGGATGAGGATAATGGACTTTTTCTTCTCTACATTGGATTAATGCCATACTTTAAATATCTAATCTGAACCACTCACTAAATGAAAGATCCTCTAAACCTAAGAGGCTCAAAATGGTTGGATTGGTTTAATTTAGAAAGCAAATACATTTTTCATATTTACGATTTAACTCTACTTGGATAGAAGAGGTTAAAGTCCAGTCAGGAGGTGGTAGCTCAGATTTCTCTGAAGTGACCCGACTCGATGAGAATAGACGTTAACCTGCAATAATGAATTTATCCACGATCTTTGCATTTGATGTGCATTAGTGTTGATCTTCTAATGCACATTTGTGATTACTCAGATGCAGTGATGTGCATACAAATGGAGAGCCATATGCACACAGGAGTGGGGTTTAAAGAAAGAGGGAGTTTTTAATTAAAACTAGGTACACATACTGATTAATGAGCGACTGTTCTAATAATTACCAACACACACACACTCAGGAAGTTTTAGGGCTGTAATCATTTGATGAATGCACAAAGAGTCTGCCTGCAAGATAAATAACACTCTGAAACAGACTTTTATTCTCTGTAAAATAAATGTATGCTTTCGAATGCAGCGTTGGAATAAACTGATAATTGTATTAGACATTAGTGTCAAAACTTGGCTCTGTAGTCTGAGTGAAGTGAAAATAAACTGAGTTTATCACTCCTAATAATGCAGAATTAGTTTTGGGATTTTTATCAAGTTATTTTCATTATACTAAGGCTTTGCATGACTTTCAATGAGCTTTTTGTTAAAGCAGACCTAACTCTGTTTGTTCTGACATTCATAATATATCCGAAATGTATCACCCCTCAGTATTAATGTATGCAATTTCAGTATGGCAAAGAACTGCAGTAAATCATAAACTTTTACTGTATGCCTAAAATCTACATGTATTTGGTAATCAAATGGACTCCTCCTGCCCTAAATGCCCACAGCTGATTTAGATTAAAGTCATTAAAATGATAAAACACTGAGTCATTAACTCTTAGATGACAGATGATAAAAGAGGAGTTAGGAGAATGTCCGTTTATCGTAACAGCGATCATAACTGTCAAAGCGATATTTATTAATATCACATTTCCATGTTTTCCTCAAATCATGCATCTTTTTCCTTTATGCAGTTGTAACCCCCCAGCAGTCCTCCATCTGACCTCCGTCTTTCCTCAGACTCCTCTGAATCTCATCAAACAGAAAAAATGGAAATCAAAACTATTTCAGCTGGATTTGTGATGATTTAAACCCAACTCACGAGAATGAGAATAAAATGTTCCCAAACATTTGAGCCTTGAATAGCTGCAATAAAATGTGTCTAAACCTATAAATGTGTTCAGCTTTTCAAATGTCTCACACATGCCTGGAAGTGTTGGGTGAAACTGATTATTCAAAGATTAGAATTCTGTTCATTAAAGCAGAACATCAAACTAAATGTCATTTGAATTGTAAGAAAAAAAAGCCATAATGAGTTCTGCTGGTTATCAAAAAGCTGCATTTATTTAATAATTTTTTTTTTTTTTGCTATTTGAGGTTCACCTTCTCTAATTTAACTTACCTTTTAATAAAGTTAGACCAAAAGCCAGCACACCTGTGTATTAGTCTGAAGGTTTTGCTCATGAAGCTAAATTAGCCTTGTAACACAGCTAATCAATACTTTCTATAAAATCTTTCATGTACCTCTCAAAGAGCCACATGTTAAATGACTCCTTTTCCAGTCAATACAAAGGTAGGAACTAATTGGTTTGGTTTTAGAGTGTGTGTGCGTGTGTGTGTGTGTGTGTGTGTGTGGGGTGGGGGGGTATTTTTTTTAGTTTTAGACCTGACAAAAGGGAAAATAGTGAGGTATCCTTTATGTATGTGCTCAACCAAAGTAGCATGTAATGCTCCGGTTGGCTGTAAAACCATCCCTGCCTTTAACAGCCCTCCAGTTGAGACATTTACTAAAGGCCTTGTTGAGGTCCTACAGAGCCAGAAGGCTGGCAGACGTGACATGTTTACAGCCATGTTGGACAAACCCTTTCACAGTGACATTTCATCACAAAGTCTACATTTGTAGTAGATCGATACAGAGAGAAGGAGGGGAAAATAAAGAGAGTTAAAGAGTCCAAAGCCTTGTAGTCAGCCGCACAGGCAGTATTTTTCAGAGATAACAATCTGAAGATGCTGGACATGACAAACTAAATGCTTTGAATTGCATTCCCATTAAAAGTTTGACTTCACCAACATGATACAGAAAAAGTTTGAGAGATGCATCTTTTAAAGAAGTAGGTTCTAGGGAATATAAACTTTCCCATCAGATTAGGAGAATGACCATCTAAATGCCACCTAAATGACCATCTAGGCATGGGAGGGAGTTTTTGTTAGCTTGTAGAAATGGAAAACATCCAATCCAGTAATGCTGGAGAGGAGGAAACCAGCATGGCTCTGGTTAAGTAAATGCTTAAAACCCCAAATTGAAATAATTCTAAAAAATTATAACAACCACATTCACATGGAGGTTGTCAAGCAGCTGTGTGTTAAATAACTAGAATTATTCTCATATTAAAGATAATTGACACACACTTTGCTTTAATGCCGTCAGTCTTCAAGAAGAACAAAGTTAATGGATTCGTTCGTTCACTCAGTCAAATGGAAACGTTGCACTTTGAGGTATTATAGCTTTGTTTATACTTCTGGGCCAAAGCAGCATCATTATGGAAGCCTTTTATGAAAACTTAAACAATCATTTGATGGAATTTGACATGTGCTGTTTAATATTTCAGCATGTCTTTCCAGGCATTTCCACCCAGGACTAATAGAAACAGTGAGACAATCGCCATCTTGCCCCTCGAGACGAACCGGAGCGCTCACAGAACACGATGTGTTGAAACACTGCAGCATATTCATATTGTCTCAGTACATGAAAACAATTGGAGCTCTGACCATATCCAGAAAGTTTCAAAACAATTGTTTACTTCTCAAAAACAAACTAGTGATTTCAGCTGCTTGGGAGACATTTGCACAAACAAATCTAGTCTGGAATCAGGAGGGAAATGGGAAATGCAATGAATAAGAAAGTTGAAGAAATGGTGGCAAACTAAGGGAGAAGAAATGCCATTAAAAAGGTCTGCAAGTTTTATTATTAAGGTTGGTGAGAGACTGAAAGTGCTGCAGGAGAGGGAGGGATGAAGGGAAAGACAAACTACTTTGGCTTGGCGCCTCGTGTTTTGGCTGCTTTAATGACTGATTGAGAACAAAAGTCTCTTTTCTAATTCTAATGAGTTTAATTATGGCTTGCCCTCAGCCAGGTGCTCGGATCAGCTAATGTCTGTTTTCATTAATTGTCAATTAAAGCAGAATCAAGCTCCCGCTCTCAGTTTAGGCCCTACTTCTTAACAAACATTAGAAAGTAGAACAACTTTTTGTTGTTTTGATCTGTTTGGAAAGGGAGATGGATTAAGGAGCTGTTTCACTAAAGTGGCTTTTTTTTAGATGGGGAAAAAAGTGAAGAAGAAAAACAGACTTAAAGATTTAAATAATAATAATGCATTATATAATTACGCCTGCATCAGAGTTTTCTCTTGTGAGGAAAATAAAGAAATTGGTCTTACTTTAAGCAGATGATGATATATTCAAGCTTAATGCTTGGTGCTGCTGAGAAAACAAATGTCTTTAACTCAGGAGAGCAATAAAGAGATGATGGGGGTTTAAATAATGAGGATTAGTACAGGAGATGAGTGAATTGCTGCCTCCGCTTCATTTTCTTTTGAGTATTTCTCACCTCATTCCTTCTGTTCTTTTCAAAACCTGCAAATTAGATCATCCGTGAATGTTGGGTTTACCTCTGCGTTGTCGTACCTAATGGGTGAGCTGAGGGTCATTTCTGATCTGAATATTATCACCAAACAAAAAGATTTGGAGGTTATTTCACTGAGCTCAAACCCACAAAACTGTAAGAAAATCAGTGCTAAATTATTAAAGACCTGCAGGGGAAGAAAAACAAAATATATTTTAATGTTACTATAACAGAGTCCCAGACAGTAATAAATTTTGCATCACAGCATTAACTAGAAATGGGTTTATTTCTCAGCTTAACAGCTACAGGAATGGCAATCATTATTCAGCCATTTCCTGCTTTAATAATTTAATACTTTGTATCTGTTCTGATGTAAAACTGGGGAAATGCCAGACAAAATGATTTGAATACAAACTGCAGCACTTTAATGCTGCGAGTATAAAAAGCAGGTGTGTGAATTTTAGTCGTCTTATGTTTGCTGCAAACCACTGTGTGCAGTTATAACCTCAGGTTTGTGTCCAAATGTTTATACCAGCTGAATCGTTCACAAAAACCAGACAAAGAAATAATTAGAGAGATAAATCGATGTCAACATCGGCCATATGAAAACTCATTAGTTGACTTATAGTCATGGTAGAGCTGGTGGGCACAAATGGGTTAGTCACAATAAAATACAGTAGGAGAAATAAAATGAAATGTATTTCATTAAGTGGGCACATGTAGCTGCTTTAGTTATTAAATCTAGCAAACATACAAATCTTGTACTATTGTTTTATAGTGTGGACGTTGTGTTGTCCCTGTGAAGTGTGTTTTGCTGCCTTCTTGGACTAGGTCACTCTTGAAAATAAAATTTGATACATCAATGAGTTTCTACCTGGTAAATAAAGGAATAATACTAATAAATAAAAGCCAATTTTACAGTCATGATGTGGTGTTTTGAAACTCATGATTCCTCATGGGTCTAATTGGGTCTGAGAAACTACTAATCATTAGTCATAGACGTATCACCGCAGGGTGATCCTTCTACATCTGTGACTCAGTCAGATGTGTGCTGCTGTACAGGTTGAGTGTATTTTCATGGTGGTGCTCATGCACGATCAGAGATGTAACCAAAATAATTATTTGCAAAAATATTAGCAAAAATCAGGCGTGAATATGAGCATGTACAATCAAATTGTGTCCCTGCTGTTTGTCTCCTGCTCTCATTTTTCTGTCCTTCCACTCATTTACAGAATCATTTTCTATATTTTTGTCTCTGTGACTCTAGTTTGTCAGACTCTGCTTCCTGATTGTTGTCTTTGTGTGGGTGTCGGTGGAGCTCGGCTGACCTTTGTGTGTGACTGCTGAGCTCACATCACGTTTGCATATTATGTATCTCTGTGTGTATCTTTGCAGAGCTCTGTGTGGTTCTGAAGGCTTCATTATGCTCAGTAAGGCTGAATATAAAAAAATAAACCAGCAGGAGAAAACTCAAAGTACACAGAGGGGACAGGATGGAGAGCTTTGTGGGTGTAAAATGTAACTTTTTTTTTTTTTTGGGGGGGGGGATGTTGTGGAACTTGTTGCAACTTTTTCTAAAATGAAACATCCTGCTGGTGTTGAATAGCAATTCTATTAATTTTAGAATTACTAACAGTGGATAAGCAGGCAATTGACTTGCACGGGTGAGGAAAAGGTTTTTATTTTGTGAGAAATTAAAATCCAGAACGAGGTGGAATTAATCTTAGTTTATTCTGTAGCACACTGCTCAAACACTGCTGTGCTGAAGGATTTGCTTCTCCTTTGGGATATCCATTTAAAGAACTGTGAGCTCCTGATTCTTTAAGATGCTTTAGGTAAACATGCACCAACTGTCGTTAATGTTAAAAATAAATCCACTAGCGAGAAGTCTGTGTTCTCCTTGGTGTGAAATGGTTTCCAGGATCTGACACATCATGTGGCTAAGTAGATTGTTTTTAGCCCCCCTCCACACACTAGAGACAACTGTGACTGTTCTGTAGTAAAAGGATAAAAATTAAATGATTAACTTATTTTCTGCCTTTGCGTAAGTATTGGATCACCTTTATTGCTATTCCCCTATTTCCGTTACAAATTAAAATGTGCAATTTTTTTCTGCAGCTTTGGAAAAATTCATACAAAATACATTAAAACTTGTAGCTTGATTAGAAAAGGTGTGCTGCAATTTTTGGTTGTGTTGTACGGCATGAACAGAATCTGCAACAAAAAAAGAATTCTTCATAAATGGCAATGTAATTTTGGCGAAATGGGTTTAAAAAACACCCTCTTTGGAGCTGTACAGCTTAGGTAGACTTCACATCATTCAGAGTTTAAATGGGGCACAGAAAGTTGGACTTAATGTGACTAAAAGAGCCTTTTAATTCATACTTTCAAGTTTTAAATTTTATGATTCTTGGAGGTTTTAACCATGTCATGCATTATAGTATTCCAGATAGGGTTAGCATGGGTTGGGGTTAGGGTTAGTTCTTTTACATCAAAATGTTGCTATTTTGGTTTCCTTCAAATCCTCTCAGACTGCAGTATGCACCCAGCCACACTCCTATTGACTTTCATTATATCTCAGCTTTGAATTTTCTCCTCCACATCTGAGATTAAGTGTCTTTTAACTTGTTTTCTTTTCTACATAAAACACTGTAGACTCACGAGTAGTTAAATGTGACCATCAGAGCCGTCTGCCAAGCACAATGTGATATTGGTTCTTTTGACACTTCTGTTATGGTTTATAGTCACGTTTCTACTATCGGACCTTCAGGGTAAATCCTAGAGGGCGAAATTGACCGGGACAATCAGCTGGCTCATTCCGCTTAGCGATCACGTTTCCATTACAGCCCCCACCTTTCCGGAACTTTTGTAAGACGTCAGCATCAACGTCACTGACGAGCGTAAAGGCGCCAACAGACAAGGAAGCAGAGAATAATAAATAGATTAACAATGGACAAAGAAGCGATGGTTGCTGCATATTTCGCTGTTTTTATACATAGTGATGGGAGTGCTGAACAGAAGTATGAGTGTACTTGATGACGAACGAATCCAACCTTGAAGACACGGCATACATCTGCCATTTTGCAAGCTCCGACAACACACAGGTAATTTACAGTACTTCGGCTCGGTCTGCTTTGATCATTTCCCTTCATCCCACAACCAATCAGCACTAGTTAACCACATTTCCCACTCAGCGAGTCTATCGGGCCAAATTGAGTACCTGCCCCTGATCAGGGACTCTGTTGGTCCCGTAAATGGCCCTCTCGAAACGGCCCGATGAAGTGGAGACACTCGAGCGCCGCACAGTTCCGGTAAAATTACCCTGAAGTTCCGATAGTGGAAACGGGCCTATGCAAAACCATTGGTCATAACTTAAGTTCCATAAATGAGTAAGTCCAAAACTAGTATTTGTCTTTCTCAAAAATAGCTGATGCATGTTAGTACTTTAAGGAGTGGTTACATTGTCATCCTGCAACATTAAAAAAAGAAAGTTGAATAATACCGTATTGACCTGAATATAAGACGAGGTTTTTCGTTGAAAATAATGTAAAAAATGCGGGGTCGTCTTATAATCGGGGTCTAGATTTTTTGGGGTCATTACACGACCGCACCAGCAGAGGGCGCAGGCTTTTTGTAAAGGCATCATATAACAGGAAGCTTGACTCAGATCATGAGCAGTCCCGGTCCGGACCAGCTCAAAGTTACAGGCCCACTGGGGATTAAAATGCCCAATTATCAGTCCAGCCAGGTCCACATCCAGACCCAGTGCAGGAACTTTCAGCGTGAGCAGCTCAGCCCGGACTTCTGTCCAGGTGGAGGGCTCGGTCGGGTGATCCACACACGCCTTCTTCCCCTGAGCTCGTAACAGAACCTCGGTTCACTGGAGTGGCTCTGTACTGGTGGGTAAGCCGCAATATTTCTGTACCATTAGATCAAGTTATCAGTGGGGACACGTCACCTCCGACCATGCTAAATCTACACCCATGACCTTCACTATTCTCACGTATCTTCATTTGCGCCGCACGCATTCACGCGCACACACACACACCGAGCGAGAGAGAGAGGGAGACTCTGAACCCTAAAGAGAGTGTGAGAAGAAGAGAAAGATTTAGCAGAACTTTTTTTCTTTTTCTTTCCAATTGACTGAAATCCATTGCCACAATGGAGAACTTTAACCCCTGATTATTAGGCAAATATTAAAGTAGTCTGTAATTACGGTATTATTTAAACAACTTTCTCAAAATTTAAATAAAAATTGTTTAATTAAAAAGTTTTTTCTGAAGATTAGTCTTGTAAAGGGGGTTTATCTTATCATCGCGGTCGTCCTATTTTCGGGTCAATACGGTGTTTACTTAATGACTCATCAGCCTTTATTGATGCAGGCCACTGAGCTGAACTCTGTTTAAAATGATGTTGGTGCTTTTATCACAAGCCAATCCAGTCTGAACACTACAGCCAAAAAATGTCTAAAATCACTGCTAAATGACTTTGATTCATCATTTCTCTGCCCAGTAAGTTAAGCTGAGTCATCATTGACAAATTGTGGCTGCAGGCTGGTGCCATTTTCCTCTAAAGAAAAAGTACATTTTAAAATGTTTTTGCTTTTTTATTTATTTGGAGTCTGTTCAAATAATTATTTTTAGATGTGCAGCTCCTCTGTTGATGCCAATTAGTGATTCTCTTGGTAGAAAGCTGCAGGTTTTGAAGTGGATAAACAGAATGAAACACTTTGTTTTCCTTTCAGCCTAAATGTTTACACTGTCATTTTCAAAGATTTTGAAAGCAAGTTTTCAGCATGTGCATCCTTTTAATAGTTGCATAATTTTCTGCTGCTCTAAAAGACAAACTAAGTTTTTCCTGACATAGAAAACTTTAGGAAGATTTGGTCTCATTTGAGGAGAGCTGCTGAGAGCATCGCTAAACAATACGCCTCGTCTGACATCTCTGTGCAGTTAAATTCTGAATTTTTCATGACATTTTATGCAGTATCTTTTTTTGCTCTGTTGCTGACGAGCAATGGGATGTAAAGTCTTCACATTTTTGTTTCAATCATGTAGATGCTTTGCAGCTCTTTGATCTCAAACCACCATGAGCTAAGCTGTGAATTTAGATTAAACAAATGCTGCCTACATAGCTCCACATATTGTAAATATAGCATTCATCTGGAGTCATGAAAAACAGCTTATTGTGTCAGTAGACAATCAAATCTTTGTTTGCAAGCTCCTCTGCAACATGGAACCAGATCTTATGTTTTTTAATCCACAAAATTACAGAAGGAGTGCAAGTAGAGTCAAATCTGCTGTTTTTACTTATTTACAAAAACACTTTCCTCTGTTTTCCTTAAAGCAAAAATATTCAGCTCATTTTGTCTTCCTTGATGAACTCTGTCCAGCTGTTTTCTTTCTCATCCGTCAGACTTGAAATAATAAGCCTGCATCTGTATGGGCCATAAACACAGCGCTCCCTTCTATAAGCCAAAATCACAAACACCTCCTCAACGTTTCCTCAGGCTATGACTTTATGTTCCATTTTCTTCCTGCTTAAACCCAAGTTTAAGTAAACAATGCAGCCAGGTCTGATTAAATTCACCAGCAGTGAAGCGTAGAATATTTTAAAGTAATAATCTTCTGGAGTATTTGGCCTGCAGGCGTGGAAAGATAAGGAAGAAGGTTAAATTGCTTACTGGTTTGTGACATCGTCGGTGCAGTCTGTCTAAGCAGTTAGCCCCAATTATAGCTCAGCTAAGATTTCCAGTGGCTACAAGCCTCCACGTCATGGGTAACTTTAGGTTTGTTTATAGTGAATCCAACATATAAGAACAAACAGCTGAATTATGTTTGGGTTCACGTCTAAACCGTGTGGGAGCAGATCTTGGCCCTCCTGGGTTCCACAAGTCAAGCATAACTTAGACAATTCAATATTTTAGTCTCCTCAAAAGATTTTCTCTATAAATATTAGCTTTTTTGTTCCAATAGAATCAAATAGAATTTTTATACTCGGCATTTCTAGATGTTAATTTTTTCTTTACCCTTCTGCTCCATTTTTTTGTACTCTGATGGTGCCTCGTCTCTGGAAAGAATAAAAGACGACACCCTGCTGTATCCTTCCTCTCTCAATCTGTTGCTGCGTCTCTCACACACACATACACACACATGTACATGTACCAAGATTTCCCACTGTTGGCGTCTCAGAAAAGAAGCCCTGGATCATCTCGAGATGAGAGGAGTTACAAGATTTGACTGCCTCCTTCTGATCATGAGTCTTAACGGGAGCCTTTGGGGATGATGAGTGGGAGGAGTAGGTGGTAACACTGCCACATGGAGGGCAAAAAGACCAAGGAGTGAAAATGATGAAAAGAGGGCAGGAAGCTCCCGTTTTCTTCCTCGTTGGGGAGAAAAGTGAAGATGAGATGGGCAGTGGGTGGGATTTTGAAAGGGGTAAAGATGGCAGCTGTGGTCCTGATGTAAGGTTAAAAAAAGACAAATGGCAGAGTCTCATCGGGGACATGATGAGATGTCAGGGGTAGAGCAGAGAAAAACTAAAAGCAGAAACGAAGAAACCTGAGTGAAAGAGTGGTACAGGGGTTAACGGAGGAGACAGAAGCAGAGATGGGAAGTTTTTTTAGGAGATGTCGGAGTGATTTTAAGACAGGAGAGCAGCTCCAAAGAAGGAAGTTGGCAGAGGTGAAAGAAACATTCAGTATGATGGCGAGGAAAATGAGCAGAGGAACAGAGCTTCTAAACTGACTGGAAACAAAGAGGCGAAAACTGTAAAACACAAAAATAAAAATGGTTTTAACTGTAACCTGCTGTATTCCTGAGGGAAAATGCTACTTAACATTTAAATAGTCCTCAATGTGTCTGATTTCCTCTGATCATTAAAGGGATGGTTTAGGTTTCTATGAAGAAAGTTTCTGTTAAAATGTTTTCAGCTGCTAGCTCTTTGGAAGCTTGAGTTTGGAGGAAGAGCTTAGTTCTAATCAAATGCCTTAAAACAAGTCTAATCTCTAAAACTTCACTGTAGTTGATACAAATACTAGAGGTGTCAGATTAGCGCGTTAATTACGATTAATTAATTACAGCCCTAATTAACGCGTTATTTTTTTTAATCGCGTTAATCGCATTTTTAATCCCTTGACCGTTTCTGCCTGCAGTCTGCCGCTGCAGTGATGTGTGTGTGCTGAGCTGGTCTCCTCGCTGTGTTTGTGTGTCTCTGAGCAGCTCTGTGAGGCTCAGAGCGCCTCACTTTCAGGAAGTGATCACGTGACCTACGCATGACGCCGAGACAAAACAAACAGCTGATGGCCATAGCGGTGTTATGAAACCGGCATCACCTTTTAGAGCGCTATTTATCTGACCCCGCTGCAACAGGAAGTGCAAATTAAAACGACCTGCTCATTTCACGAGCTACTCGACCAGAACCGATGACCACCGTCAGCCCAGCACAGCTCTGATCACTGATTACACGTAGCTGTCAGCCGGTTCGGTGCGCGACCGGCCGGCTGACAGCTTCCACTGCTTGTGGAGCGCCGTGCTGATCACTAGTAGTAGTCTACACTGAGTGATCTGACGGACTACAACGGTTTATATTCAAAGTAACGGCGCGACGTGGCGCAGCGCTGATCGCTGGTGTATTTCAGCCTTAAATATCAGCTGTTCCGGTGCGCGACCGGCCGGCTCAGTTTCCACCGCTTGTCCAGCACAGCGCTGACCACTGGTTACCAGTAGGCCTAGTACACCGCTGGACTGGCGGTGTTATGAACCGGTCCAGTCAGCGGGGCCCGAAGGAAGACATGGATGTAGTTTGGGGGGGTGCAGGGGGGACGTGTCCTCTGCTCGTTTTTAAAGTCAGTTTAGAGTCCTGTAGTTTTTACTGTCTAAAACAATGTTGCTCTATATTAAATGGATTCTGGCTGTTGTTTTTAGGTGTAGGGTTGATATTATGGCTCTTTTTAAACAGTTCAGACCCTTTTCTCCACCTCCTCCCACCCCTGTATTCAAGTTGTGTCCCCCCACCCCCCACCTTTGAAATTTAAATTTCATTCTTGGTGGAAGATCAAATCAACTTTATTTATAGAGCACATTTCCTGCAGAACAACACAATGTGCTTTACAGCAAATAAAACAGAACCTAAAATCAGATGAGGGGTTAACAGAGCTGCTACTGGAGTCCACTGATCAAAGTAATGGTTGCACTGGGACTGAATCTGTTCAGGTCTGTTAAACACAATAAATGACTTCATAAAGACACTTTATGTAGTTCTATATCAATCTACTGGTCTGACACAGTCATTTAATGAATTTAAATGACAATAACTCAAGAGGAGGGCTTTCTTTAGCCATTTCTTTAGATGCGATTAAAAATGCGATTAATTAGATTAATTAATTACAGATCATAATTAATTAATCGCACAATTTTTTTAATCGCATGACAGCACTAACAAATACTAACCTTTACATTGTCAAAGATGTAAAGAATGATGGGATCCAAGAGCTAGCTCCAAGCTAACTTCTGTTGTAAATAACCATCATATTACGTAAAATGTGGAACGAATATGTTTATACATTTATATTTGATATGAAGTTATTTTAATTCTTTATTAACAAACAGCAACAACACTAATGGGCTCCACTTTTTTAGCTACTGATTTCTTTCTTCAAACTAAGGACGATTGATAATCTTTAACAGGTAGCTATTAATTAGTCATTACATTTTCACAGAAACACTTCAAAAGATCTGAACCATGAATCACTCATGAAACATGATTTTTCTTGTTTTGCTGTTAAAATATGTGATCATGGTCTTTAGAGCAGCTGAATGCAGATTAGTCTTAGCTGGTCAACATTAGTGTTCTAAAACACATTACACAGAGCCGCAAAGTGAAGTTATGAAATAATTCAATTTGAAGCTAAAATAACTCAACAAAAGGGTTTTTATGTCATTTTGAAAGTGCAGGTTTATAATTCTGTTTTTTTTTTTTCTGGTAAAATACAATATATTGTTTGACTTGGTTATTTTAAAGTAAAGTAAGTACTAAAGTAAAAGCAGAAGTAATTGTAATTCTGAACCTGAAATAACCTGTTTTCTAGAAACTGAGGTCAGAATGCTAATCAGGTGTCTACTGAATGTGTAAATAGTTACATTTCTGAATGAATCTATTGTAACAACACTAATAATTTCAGTGTTTGACACAATGAGACAAGTTGAAAACCAAAGTGGCCTGAAGTCAATTAATGCAGATTTAAATGGGATTTGTTTTAGTGTTGACAGTAATTAAGGATTCACTCTGCGTGAATTAATGTTTTTTAAATGAGGTTTGAGGCTTTGAGGCAACTTCATCAGACAAGTATAATTTATGTCCTTTAAAGATCTCGGTGAACTCGTCCAATCGGCTGATGTAAAGACAAATCACGTTGTGTAAAGCAGACACAAAGATAACGTGACAAAACACACACAGCCTAACGCAGTGCAATGTTTGTTATAGCACCAGATTGTACAGACTAGTTTCTATGCCAACAAACTTCTCAGGTATAATTATATTTATACAACACATTGTTAGAAGTGACAGAACACCTTTGTGTTTTCTGTCCTACATCCTTTTCAGCTGCTCCACAGTTCTTGTTTTCTCTGCAGCTCACTGAAGGCGCTGCAGTTAAGTTGGATAAAAATTGGCTGCTCATTTATCTGGAGCGTGTCTGTATACTCAGACCCAAGTTAATGCATCAGTGCGTAAGAACACAAAGCCTGACGATGCTTTATTTTTAACAGGTCCTTTCTTGGAAAAGTAAAGAAAAGATGCTTTAAGGGTTTATAAAACCATTACATTTGGCAACAAAAGCACTCGGGTGGTAACAACAACACACCAGACTTTAGTGTGAAGCTCTGCACTGATTCAGTTTGTTTGTGCATTAGGAGTGGGAGGGGCAACCACTGGCTAATAACATGGTTGAACAGATTTTAAAAAAAGGCACTGCTGTTAAAGATTTAAACAAAAAATGTATAGATGGTCATAAAGGTTGTGTGGTATTCATATTTTAATTTTGTCAAGTTTGTCTCAAATTCTATCACAGGATACAGTTGACCATCTGCCTAGAATGGTTTGTGACTGAATGTAAATTAGTGTATTTAGAAAGTTTCTACCACATTTTTTTCTTCTTTTTTTGATTAAACAAGCAAGTATTTTGTCATTGAATCACAGAACAAAGGGAGTAGAACAACAATTTGACAAACAAATGATGTATAACCTTTCAGAATCAACATGTCACTTAGAGGTTATATGACAAAGATTTGAAACCAAAATCCAGTATCTGACTGGGCTGCTACAGCTGGTGCTGAACAGAAACTGGTGCAGACTCCTAAGGGTTAAAGTAGAAATATTCATGATGAAAACATGCAGTGAATTCAAATCAGTCTGACAGGTATACAGCATGCACTTCAGACGAGGTTTGAACCATAGCAGTACTTTGTTTAAACTGAATGAGACTTACTAATATTCTGTCAGTGGCGGGCTGTCAGGGCCAGCAAGGCCTTCTCTGCTGCCCTAAACTTACTCAGAAAAGTAAATGCATTTTTCTTTTGGTTAATATTATTAAATAAAAATGTTCTCCCTGGTCTATTCTCTTTATACCATATTATATCCACTTGGTTGCGCCGCTTCCAGTGTTAAAATACCAAGGTAGGGTGTTGTCCAATCAGATTTCAGCTTGCTTGTGTTGTTAGGCAGATTGAAGTCTGCCACTAGGGGCTCTACGCCCGAGTGCTTCTCTCAAGACCTTCAGAATCGACAGAGCAGGCCCCGGTCCGTTTTCAGCCTGCAGAGATTTTCAGTTGCGATAGCCAATCAGCTCTCGAGTCTGAGTGGCCAAGGCCAGCTAGCTGGGCTCACGCAGAAGATGACGGGAGCATGTCCTGTGATTGGTTACAGTCTTGTTTTGGTCCAAAGGCGGCGATATCTGAACTAAACTCTGACATTTGTTAGCTACCGACAGCTATATCTGTATTTTTGTAACCCAGGATGGCTGAAGGGGGAGAAAGGATCCTGTCCCAGCTGGGAAAAACTGTTTATCCGTCTATTTCAGAAAAGGAATTATGAACTTTACCGTGGCCGTTTCAGAGAGACGCTGGGATTATAAAGCTGGAAATGCCAGTATTGATGGATTTAGTGCTTGGAGCTATAATGTGGAGGAGATCCGTGTTGGTGAGTTCAACCATTTTATTTGTGTTTTTATCATTTTATTTCATTAATAATCAATCACCTGTAGTGTGTCACTGAGCTGAAACATATGAGCTGTACAGCAGCACCGCCGGTTAGGCTGTGTGTGATACCGCAGTGTAACAGACCCGGACCCGGTTCGGTTCTGATCTGCTCAAAACTGTGCGTTGACCAGCCTGTAATAAGGGTGATGTAATGTGTATGTGTGATTTTTGTATAGATTGTGGAGCCGTGGCGTCAGATTGATGGTATTATGAGGCGTATTAATTTAGGTTGAACTGAGGAGGAAATCACTGAAGCCCAGAGATGAAAGTCACTGCCTGCCACTGTATTCTGTATTCTGTATTAGACTATTTTGTGACTGTTGGTAAAAATTGTTTGTTAGCTTTCAACATGTCTGACTCTATCATCTCCTTGATGGTAGTTGTTTCTTGGGTAAGTGATGTCCTGGTTTGTTTTTTACTCCATCCAAACAGTTAATTCTGTGCAGCTGTTTGACTGACTCTGGATCAGTCCAAACGTTTGCCCGTGCTGTAGCTAGGATTTGTTTAGGAGCTTACTTTGGTGCAGCTGGAGTACCTGGCAGTAATGGATCATGCTGAGATGCTTTCTATTGTGCATGCTTCTGTTTCGACTTTGATGTACATTGTGCTTCCTGCTGTCCTCCTTTAAACAGGTGTCACTGAGAACGTGGTACAGCAGTGAGAATGACAGCAGAAAGGGTTTACAGGAAGTCAGTTTTTGTAACATAAACGTCTCTAGAGTTTCAACTTAATCAAAGCAAACCAGAATTGAACTGGAGTTTTTAATGATGGCATTCAAAGAAGTTGTTTCTGCCCAATTCTAGTGGGCAGCAGATTCAACGCTCAGTTTTTCCAACTCTAACCACATTGTTGGTGTCCTAAACCCAATAGAAAATAGGCTTACAAAATAGTCATTCTGCCAAGCAGTTAAACCAGAATGTCTTGGGAAACTGCCTTCCTACACTTGGCACAAACACCTAAAGTATATCATGTTTTGAGGAAGAAAAAATGGCAATTGGAGAAATTAGTGTTAATGAATTCGGAAAAACTGGCCATGAATACTTGGTGTAGAGTAAAGTTAGGTGATATAACATTTTTCCACCTGATATTCACAATATATTTGCACAGGTGACATCTTTACATTTTTGCTGTTGGAGCAATGTAAACATGCATTAACTAATTTGCCCATTTAGAACACACAAGTCCAAAATTAAGTTGCCTATTTTGAATTACTTTGGCTTTAAACTGGATGAAAGAGTTGAACCACAGGATGTAACTGGGGCTGCCACAAATAATTACTTAGTCGACTAGTCACCGATTATTTTTGTGTTTACTCGCCTAATTAGATCATGTGTACATTAAACGTAAAACGTTCAGCTTATCGCACCAGGACAGAAAGGCAGACAAGGCAGTGGAAGGTATAGTGGCAGTTTGAGAGACAAACAAAGCTTAAAAAGAAACATGACGGCTAAATTAGTCACAGACGATTTTAATAGTCGATGTAATTGTGACTAGTTGGCTAATCATGGCAGCTCTAGATGTAACCAAAGTAGTTTGCTGCTTGTGCAGACGTATAGTGGCAGCAAATGACTCAAATACAAGGAATTTGCATGAGAATTAAGTGTTCACTATCCAACTGAGAATGCTACGCTATCACAAGGTGCTGCAGCTCCATCACCACATCGCTGAAGAAGACTTAAAACTGCAGTGGACATTTATTTTCTGGAAGCCCACATGTTCACTAAATAAAGCATTTTTATTTGTTTTAGTTTTTTGTTTACTTTTGTATTTGTTGTTTCATACTTAGTTGGGTCTGTAAGACTGATAAACACTGGAATGACCCGTAAATGCAATTCACGTTTGTGTACTATTTAAAAACTGCTTTTTTTTAAATAGGCTGCATCTTTGGCTTTAACAAAGCATTGTTGTTAATTAAGAATCAAATTCATAGGCCCAAAAAAATACACACACTTAGCTTATGTGGTCGATAAAGTGCAATTGAACTAACTTGTTTAAGAGGTGTGTAGAGTGAAAAGCTGGTCCAGGACTGACGCGACTCTAAAAGATGGATTCAGGTGTACAGATTTAGACTAAAGGAGAGTGTGAACCAGAGGATTATTGTCTCAGTGTTCAGAGTAGAATCTACTGACTGAAGGACGGCTAAAATGAACCAACAAAACAAAAGATTCCAGCAAAGCTGAGCCGGAGAGCAGAGAGGTCAGAAAGTAGCAGAGATGAAGAGCAAATTCAGTGAACAAAAGATTGAATCAGAAGTCGGTGAAGGTGAAGGAAAGAAAATTAGAAGGCTAAATTAAAAGTGTGAAGAGACGGAGTGAGGGGGGGGGGAAGTGATGCATGAAGGTAACGCTTTGCAGGAGGCTCGGTCTTATTTCATTCTAGCACTTTTGTAGTTTGGACACTGATTCTCCTTGTTTTGTCTTTCCTCATTGTCTCATCTGTCCTTTTTATGTCAACTCAATGGTTCTTTTAAAGGTGCTGTAATTTAACACACAATAGTGTCTGTTAGTGTCTAGTCCTAATATTTATTACATTTTAACACATTAAACACTTCTGTCCTGCTTATTTCAGTAGCTGAGTTTAAAAAAAAACACATTTTGATACTGCAGTTTGCCTCATTCAGATTCTATTTTTTTTCCTTTTAACCATTTTATTCTGCAGTTTTCATCTTCTACCCCTAAACTTTCAGTCCAGTTCCCCAGCTCTTTCTCTTTGTCAAATATTGTCAGAGTTAATGGGGAGTTTTCTAATAAAGCATTGATGGGCCTTTGGCAGCGTGTCATTAAGAATTATGGGAGAAGTGACCTTTTTTGTGCCTTTTCCCAGCGATCTAACTCCAGCAGGTGAATACTTTGAATTGGTGTATTAGTATCCTTTCACAGTCCTTCCAGATTTGAATGTAAGGTGATATTTATGTGTGCAGTCTCTGACCAGTAACATCCATCTCCTGGCAGTCTGTATTTATCATTTCAAGCCTTGTTAGGTATAATTGCAACAAGAAAAAATGATGCACAGCACTGTCGATTAGCGAGTCTGTGGTTGTTGAATTTTTGGTTGTGTGCTCAGGATATTTACAGCATATGAACACAAATGATCTATGTATGTATTCAGCTATACAGATTAAAGTGGTACAGCTGTTTCCTCTTTATAGACAGATGATCATCAGTTTTCTTTTCTAAACATGTTTTGAATCAAACCAGAAAATTAGGATGAACACATCAAGATGCTGGAGGAAAAATCCAGTATCTCGAAAACAATTTAAAAATTCAACACTCTGTTTTCTCTACAAATGTGCGATCTTTGGTTCACTACTTAGTTGGATATGTGTTTGCCAAAAGACATGACAAAAATTAGAAGAAAACAATTAACTTTCCCAGTTTTTTTTTTTTTTTTTGTCTGAGGATTTTATCCAAGATGATGATTTATCAGCAGTTGTTTTGCATTTTTATGGATGGAGTTTAATGTGCAGGAAAATTTGCAGCAAACCTTCTCCTGGATCTGCAGTAAAGCCTGATTTATACTTCTCCGTCTGCGTCGTTACGGAGACACGCAACGCCATTATGCGTCGACGCAAGCTCTCTACGACATGCTCGCAGAGGCTGACGGAGACGTGCCCAAAATTCTAACTATGCGTCGAAAGCGACGGACAACGCATGCCTGTGATTGGTCGGCTCAACACCCCGCGATCATTTCCGGCTTCATGCCGCTATCAACAGAGTAGTAATAGTTGAATCTCGCGGAAGCAGATATGGATCAGCTTGAGAAACGTCTGGCAGACGAAGTACAAACATTTATATCATCCATCAGTGTCCCTAAAGGGTTAAACAAGAGCTACATTTTCGCTCGTCGTCTGCCTCGTCCTCACTGAATGGACGGACGGACATTCAACAGACGCCGCTGTCTCCTCACTCTTGTTTAATTCTTTTTAACAACACTGTTTGTTCCTAGAGATCAATCTGTTTAAACTCAATCAAAATTTGCTCTCTGTCGGCCATTACTGAGCTGAAATAAACAAACTTTGGTCGACCGGAGGCATTACTGCAGAAAAGTTATGCGCCCTCTGCTGTCCTGGTGGAGAATTGCTTCACAACGCTGACGGAGAAGTAAAAATCAAAAACGTCTCCGTCAATACGTGTGAGCGCAAACGTGCTGTCGGAGAAGTATAAATCAGGCTTTAGTCGCAATGCCAAAATATTAACTAAAATTTTCTTTATTCTAATATGCACATGAATTAATCTCTGAATAAAGAAAAAAAATAGTGTGATTTCTTCAGATACAGGTATAAGTTCAGGGAATGCTCTTAGACAGGAAGGTTTGATTGAGGAACTGTTTTATTGAGAAGGGTCCAACAACCTGATCCTAAATAAGCTTCCTGTTTATACCTGACAACCCTTAGCTATGTACGGCTTATTCTATTCTTTTCCTAGTGTTTACTTCCTTTACCCTACAAGGGATTTGCTGTCAGCCGTAGCTGAAGCGTTACTCAGACTGCAGTGTAAAGAATTCCTTTAACTCTTCTTCTAGAGATGAATGATGGCTGAACTGAAAGTTCACACCTGTTGTCTTTATTTGGTCTTAGACAGAAATCTTAAACAAGAAGACAGGAATGTTCATACTATCAGTTTCCTTATATCATATAACATCTAGCTGCAGTTTAAGAGTTGATTTAGACAACAACTCAACAGAACTCTGGGTTATAGAATCAGTGTGATTGGATTCCTGCTTATTAATTTAAGGTAATAATTTAATTTAAATAATAATTGCTGTGATTGTTTTAGTAGATTACATCAGCTCTGCAGGTACTACCTTATTACTGGATGGGTTTTATTGTGTGTATTAACCATAGCAGCTGTGGAGCTATGTGGGGTTTGTTGTCTTGTCAATTGATTCTTGGACATGTGAGCTGAGAAGTGAACCGGCAACCTTCTTATTAAAGGGAGAGAACTCCACCTCCTGAGCTGCAGCCACCTCCAGCTGTTGAGTCATGCTGCGTCTCAGCAGTTACTCAGCACACTATGAGGAAATGCATCATACTTTGATCATGACCACAAATCTCTGAGGGAATTTGTCTGCTAGCAGAGACACACACACAATAAACACAAACATGTACACATGACCAACAAAGAGATTAACATCTGTGTGTGTTCGAAGGTGATTGTGTGTAGATGTGTGCTTGCATGCTCAGCAGTTTTTTAATTACTCAGATCGGGCCTGGGTTCTTCCTCCTGCAGGGAAAGCAGAAGGAAGGAGGTCTGTGCTGTGTTGTTGCTGCCTGTCATACTCTCACACACACAGACAAAAACACACATTCTCAAAGGTGACCGTAGCACACACTCGGTCTTGCTTTAATAGGGCCACTTATGAGTTTCAAATTAAATTGCCCTCTAACCTTATGTCAGGGGACACACACCCTCATATGCTCTCTCTCTCACACACACACACACACACACACACACACACACACACACACACACACACACACACACACACTGTCTACTGCTGCTCCTTCCTCCTTTATTTCCCCTGCCATTGCTGATGGTCTCACATTTAGAGCTCTGTCTAACACTCACTGCCCAGTGTCTGAAACTCTACAGGGAAGGAACATCTTTTACACCTAACTTCTCATAACCACTACTCAAATACACACTCACACATACACACACTGTCCTGGGTAAAAGTTTTGGCAGGTATTGAAGAAAAATGCAATAAAGGAAGAATACATTCACTTATCTAAACTTTGTTCTTTTCAGCTTTCCACATTTAGGTGAGCTAACATGAGAGTCAGGCTGGTATATGCTGTGATGATCCATTACCTTCAGATCAGCACCAGTTCTTCAGTCTGTTTGAACAAAGTCAAGGATTTAGCAGGATTATATTCAGGTATAGGATTATCCACTTAGACCAAACTGATGCTAATGATCATTTTCATGTTGATTAAACCTTGTTTGTAGAACAAGGTTGTTCTTCTTAGTGTGTCAGATAAAAGCTGCATATGTTGACTCCTGCAGAATCAATAGCTCAGGACTAGCAGAAACCAAGGGCACTGATCTGTCTGAGCAGAATTGGTCTTCATATAAGAATTATATATATATAAAAAAGAAAACTCTGATATGAGAACAAGGCCAGCTTTGTACAAAAAGAACTGAAGTGTAGAAAATGTAGAAAAAAGCTGAGGTATTTGTCTGTAGCAAACAGTCTGCAGTCTGCAGGGCACAGTGAAGCATGGTACAGAAGTGTGGGGCAAATTAAATTTTTGATTTGGTCAGAATTGATGCTGAGAAATACAAAAAATATGTATTCGTCTTGAAATGCCATCAAGAAAAGATCTGATTGGTCCCACATTTATTCTGCAGCAGGAAAATGACAGCAAATGTATAGGTGATAATTAAGAGCTTAAAGAAAACCACTGAATCCTGGAGGTGATGACAGACCCTCGCTGAGCCTGAGTCTCAACATCAAGTGTGTGAAACAGAGGGATTTGAGCCAGAAACATCCACAGAAGACTGATTAGCTCTCCTTAGATGTTTGAAACAACCTACATGCTGAGATCTTTTTTAAAAAATGTTCAAAGGAAGAACTGATGCTGTTTAAAGACAGATTTTATTTAGATTTCCCTTCTGTTCATTCACTTTGCATCATATATAAAAATCTGTAGTTATTTTGTCATTACGTAAGATTGTTTTACAGTATCATAGAGTACTGTACAATGTATATTAGCTTAATTCAGTGGTTCCCAAACTTTTTCTTCTGGGCCCCCCTTAATTTTACACATTTTTTCCCGTGGCCCCCCCCCCTCACACACACGTGCATACATGCACGCACGCGCCCACACACATACACACACACACAGACAAATCTCATTTTCAAACTCCATTACAGGTTATTTCACATCAAACCTTAGAGACTTGAACAAGTAAAAGTAACTGCATTTAACTACATGTTAAAATAAACTTCAACCTTTTCTTTAAAACAACAAACTAACCACTTTTACAGCTCAATAGAAACTTTAAAAAAAATGCCTCAGTGCAAAATGGGTTTTAAAAAATGACAAACTCCCTGAGAAAATGAAACTAACAAATGTAAAGGTTTATTTTTACTTTAAAACATTGTTCTCTCAGTTCTCAGTGACTGGTGTGAGCGGCTTGTTGCTGCAGGTCTGCTTTGTGTTGAGTTGTCCTCCAAACAGTGTTCTGTGTGCGATTTGAGAATAAAATAGATGGGGGGGGGGGG
>SSNR01000199.1:680035-713623 GCA_006937965.1 Callopanchax toddi
GGGGGGGGGGGGTCTGTGGATGTTCGGATCCGGCACTGCGCGTTCAAGGTCGCGTGCGCTCGTTACTGAATCGTCCAGACTCGTGCGCTCCGTCAGTGCGCACGAGGTGCCCAAACGCGTCTTTGCGCATGGGGAGCTTTGCGGTCCGATCACTCAGCTCGTTATCAGATGCTGATTTTAACTACACTTCCTGTTGTGGTGGCTCTGAAGCTCTCATAAGTGTTCAGGCTATGAAGACTGGTTGACACGCACAAGCTGCGCCAGCAGGCAAACAGAGCTATCCAAACCCGTTCACCTCCCCGCGAGGAGTTGCTCATCAGTGCTAACCCACACCAGGTTCTCCCCTGAGTGTCTCAATAAAAACAAATGATGTGCACCCCTCATTTCTCTCTCTTTTTCTCATGATCTCATAATAATGAATGTTAATATTATAACCGGTGTTCCGCACGGTGCTGCACTGAAACCTGGTCACGCCCATTTGCTCTCTGTAGCTCTGAGCGCGCTGCGGTGACTCGGACACACCTCAGACCATCTCCCCAGAGGTGAGATTAGGGGGGACAGCAAAGCAGAGGCAAGGTCAATCTCACCCATCCCCCCAGATAACCCTGCCTAGCACTCAAAAAAACATTTTTTTTAATAAAAAAAAAAAAAAATTAATAAAAAAATAAATCATCCCGCGCCCCCCCTGCTGTTACACTGCGCCCCCCTAGGGGGCGCGCCCCCCAGTTTGGGAACCACTGGCTTAATTAATGTGGTTAAAGGCAGGTTATTTATTGTGTAATTTAAAAAATGTCAGCGCTCACACATTTTTACTGGAACACAGTACAGTTTGCTTCCCTTTCCTTTGTAACTCACATTGAAAAACATGCATATTCAGCTTAGAGTGTCCAGAGGACAAACTGAACTAAAATTGGCCCAATGACCTGAGTCCTGCTCTCTCCCTCCTCATCATCTATCTAGTTGTGTCAGCAGCACTCACACATTCGCCCTCTCTTTGACTCTTGTAGTCTGGGACATTTAGCATTGCGTGTGAAGGGCTTAAGACTGAAAACATCCCAGAGTAAAGGCAGATGAAAGGGAGAATGAACAGAAATATGCTGCTTTTTTCCCTGCTCCTTATCCTAGATGAGAAGCTTCATTTTGCTTCAGGACTCTTGTTTTAATATTTGATCAAAGTACAAAATACTTCTCACCCAGCTTGGAATAAACCAGTATTTAGGTCAGGAACCTGAGATAATCGTGTTCATCTGGAACAGGAACAAAAGGTGAAACAAGCACACATTTCCTGGGATTTGATTTTAGTTCTGGACCTGGAAATCCTCCAGAGCTCCTCCAATCAGCTGGCATGATGGAGGTCTGTACCTTCAGTGGTTCAGAGTCACTTGAATATAGTAAATAAATTTATAATTTAGTTTGTTTACAGTTAACTGGCGTTGTACTGAAATATATGTTTAGGAGTCTAATTAGCTGTTCTGAGCTGCAGATTGCTGCAAGATCACAGCTTTCTTTCTACACCACCTGGTTCTCTGTGTTAAATTCAGCTGCAGGAATCAGTGAAAGGATCATTTTACAAATTATGTTTGACTCTGTGATATCAGTAGATGTGGTTAGGATTAAAGCATCAACGTTAATCCGTCAGCCTGACAGATTCTACTTCCACTTGTTGCAGTTCAGCTCAACTCGGCTCTTTCCAGTCCTATTCTTAAAAATCAGATACATTTTATTTCTGATGTTGTTCCATGTTTGTGTTTAGATTGTTCTGTCATTCACTATATTCTGCACTATTTCATGAGTTTTGTAGTAGTGTTCAGACTTTTAACTGTCATTTTCTATCCACTATATAGCACCCTAGTAACTCAAAATATAATACAGTAAACACTGTGCACAGGAATTTGAAACTGCATCAGTTGCAATGTCAAAACCAGAGCATGCTAATGCTATCATCTGCAGCTTTTAGACTTGTAAAGGTTTTTAGTGTGAATTAGCTCATTTCCTCCTCTGCCTGAGCTGTAGGGTTTGAAAAGAATATTTGCAACATGTGATTTTAAGCTATATTTGAAGTGTTTTAAGAATGAACAAAGATATAAAACATAGATTATTCATATTGTAATGAGCAAGTCACATTTTAGACATTTTGAGGTGTGGCTCACCTTTAATATTTGCTCACTGAGGTTGGGCTCTAACACAGTAATAACCAGGTATCTGAATATATGAGTGATGTTGATTAGAATACCATTCTTAAAACTGCAGAAAATTTTATCCCAGCCAAGAGCCAGTATTTTGATATTTAACGGCATTTACCTTTGAAGAGTGTACTTCCTGTTAACTCTTCTTCTGCAGCTGTGTAATTTTATCTGTAGTGACACCTATTGTTTAGGACAGGTACTGCAGGAAGTTCATGTTGACTGCACGGCTCATTGAATTCATTACCAATACTTATTTTATTTTATATAAAAACCTGATCAAGTGGTCTTCAATGACAAAATTCTTATGAATTAAATCAGCCAATTTGTTAACACATTGCTGCTTTTATTAACCTCACAACCAATAGAGCAGCTGCATTCAGAAACTGAGGAGTAGAAGCTGGAACCCAATCATAGTTGGGCAGTCAGTTCAGGACACAAAATGAAAAAAGTAGAACCGCAGCTGGCTGGATGTAGAGAGCTTGTTATGGTTCTTAAAGGTGAAAAAATGGAACAACACCTGGATCTCTCTGTGCACACTAAAAGCTCACAGATCTTTATATAAAAGACCTGAATAGGCTAATATTCTGGTAAACAGAAAAACAGCTTTTAGAAGTGACATAGATTTTCTAATGTTTTAAGCCCTTAGTTCTAGCATGTTTCCTATGTTATTTAAATCATTTTGTTTCATGATGTGAAGCCCTGACAAAACAATACTTCTGTTGCATCTTCAGTCTTAAAATGTAAGGTTACAAACTAATTAGAATTGTTCAAGATAGCCTATATATCCTGCAGTAAAAAGACGAGCTTTTCTAGGCAGACGGTAATACTATAAACAGCACTGTGTTTAGAGGAAGGCGTTAATGGTAGTAAAACAATATTACTGTCAAACCCTCCTTTCCACATTCTACAACTTTAAAAACTTGTTCTGTACACAAATGTTTATTAGCTTTCTTTTCATTATTATATTAAAGGTTGTGATGTAGATGTTAAATGTTCTCGCTTAAAACCAGCACAATCATTCTTTTTAATTGCATGTGTCCATTAAAATAAGATTCAGAATGTAAAACAAATACTTGTCTATTCCTGTCTCCATAGAGTGAACATGATATAGTGGGTGAATGTGAACAATTTTAACACAACCTTTACATTCTTGAAATATGGGTTTCTACATAGTGGTAAAATATGGGGGAAAAATTAATATTGTGGGCTGGATAAATAATGGAACAAAAACATGTTTTCTGACCATTTAATTGTTGCCATTTTCAAAAAGAAGCAACTTGATTGTCTAAAAGTTTGTATAAACCTTAAACAACTATGACTTTTTACATCATGAATGATAGACATCATTAATGTGAGGCCTTTTTTTTGGTTCTTTTACTGCAAAAGACATTTAATTTGATTGTTTTAACCACTGATATCTTGACATTTTTGTTGCTTTAGTTGATTTAAAGACAGAAAACTGTGGGGTCTAAAGTTCTGTACATTGGTTTGTTTGTACCTGGTCTCCATTAGGCTGCAGAACCTTCAGTCTTCAGCAAATATTTACCAAGAATATTAACCGTCTGTAACATACATGTTAATCAGATTACAGTACCTTTCAGTAAGCATGTGTGGTCAGTGTTTGAATGTAAATCAGTAATCTGGAAAAATATGGAAATTTATAATGGAGTTTGTATAGGAAGCCTGCTGTTTGCTTTAATTTCACCCTCATTGTTAGTTTACGTTATCCGTTTCAGCTTTTTAATGAATCACATGAGGTACACTAATATTTTTGCCTCCTTGCTGTGCACACATTAAATATGATTTGACTAAAGTTGCTTCAAGCACAGAAAAGGTCCATAAAGACTGAATCTGTTAAATTCAGGAAAGCTAAAGCATCAGTGTTTATTCATGTTTTAATGCTGTGATTCACTGCTATATTCTTAGTGGACGCTTTTATCCAAAGCAAATTACAATTTTTGACCAACCTATCAGGCATGTTGTGGTCTGTGGGGGATACCAGAGGAAACCCAGGCATGTATGGTGAGAACATGCTAACTCCACGCAGAAAGGCTACAACCGGGGATTGAACCTGTGGCCTTCTTGGTGCAAACAATAGTGCTAACAACTGCCCTCCATGCAACCCCTATAACGAGCCTTTTTAAGAAATTAAAGCCCAATTCCTGTAGTCTACAAAACTCCACAGCAAAATATAATCAAATTTTTTGTTTTCAAATGAACATGTACGCTGTGCAAAAAGTACATTTAAAAGCAAACATAATAAACATTTAACAACTTGGTTTTTATGATAATCAGTCACTCTTTGTTCCATACAAGTAATTTTTATTATTTATATCAAGTCCAGAGAACAATATTGACTTTGGCAAAATGAAATAAAAACAAAGGAAACAACATTAATGGGTAAAAGTCGTCCTTATAAATCTAATTGGCTCTGTTTTATAGGCATCTGTTTTGTGTGTTGGGTTGTTTGTAATCACCAGTTTCTTTGTACTTATTCAGTGTCCTTTGAGCTTTATTATTCATCAAATATTGATGTTTTTGTTCTGATCATGAATTGTTTTCATAAGGAGGAACAAACAGAAATCACACATCTTAAATTTTGCATCTGATCCTAACATCATTCCCCAGAAAACCTTGAAAAACAGAAACACATGGTGCAACAAGTAACATTTTATATATAGACCATATATATGTACTTTCAAGTTTTCTCTTCTTTTTTTTTAGTTTTTGAGTCTCTGTAGTCCATAGGAGTCTTCTGATGATTATTTTATATTGTTAGTGACTTTCTTGATGATTTTTTACTGCTTTCTCTCTTGACATTCATCAGTTTGGTTTAAACATTTGAACCCATGTGGCACAAAGAAATCTAAAGTCACACAAAATGAGTTCGAAAGTTAGTTTTTTTCTAGATTGTGCTCTCTGACCATGCTGTTACCAAATATATCCATTCATACTGGCTGCCATTAAACAATGCACATGTTTTTTCATTTCAGTTAAACCAACCGCTTGTAAATGTGGAAATCCCTTTTGTCCACAGCATGTCCAGAAAGCACTACACATTTTTATACACTGGTGTGGTCTGACTGGGTTGGCCATCACAAACATTCAGATACACATCCAGTGTTCCATCAACGCACGCTCACATATGCATCCATTAGCATTATTCATTTGTTTCCATTATCTGACATGCAGTATGATCTTGTCTTTCAGAAATGGATGGACTCATGTTCCATAATCCTCCTCCATTTTATAATCAATATCGACTCGGTTGTGATCCCAATATTTTTCTTTTAATAACGTCTGTGCTCCATTCGCTTTTTTATTTTTTTCCAGCCTATATCGATTGATCGTGTCCACTGCACTGGCATTTGTATTTATACTCCCATAATCCTCAGGCTCAGCCAGCCAAAATCCTTGTCCAGACACAGGGAGACATAAGTCACATTCATTGCATTCAGGACAAGAGCGTTTCAAAATGGTCATCGGGGTCAAAGGTAAAAGCCTAAATAACAGAATCTTTCCATCCAGACATTTTTTTCCCACTATTTTCTTGGTAAGTGAAGGTTTACTCCAGTATTACCAGTGGTGGTTTTGTTTTTGATCCACTATAAATCCAGATGATGGTGTGCTGTTGGCCGAGTGGACTCTGGAGAACTGAATTGTGGTTCTGTTATTGTGAGGGCTTTACTGAGATCCAGGCTGAGCTCATGCCATCTCTGATTTTGCCATATAACCTTTGTTCTGATGTTTTATTCATGTTCTCTCTCCTTTGACTTTTATCTCCTGTGACTACAATTCACTTACACTGTGAAGGCTTCTGCTTTTGTCTGAATTTGTATTCACTTTCCCATCTTTTATGTCATTGTTTTTACCTAAACCAGAATTAGAAATTTTATTTTCAGTTGCATTTTTTTGGTCCCATTTTTCTCTGGACTTTCCAAATGCACTGTTTGAATCAGACTCCTCAGGTTTATTCTGAAATCACTATACTGCTGTTTAATCTCAACTCTCCTTTCTAAATCAACATCCCATTCAAACTGTCCACTCACAACTCTTCATTCCTCTTTTTGTATTCCATTCCACACCTTACTATACAACACTTTCCTCCAGATTCTCAGTGCTTCCCTTCTCCCTGCTCCTGTCTTTTGTTTTCCCAGTTGTAATTCCAGTGTTTGAGTTAGAGTTAGTGGTGTTATAAGCGTGGATGTATCCCCTTTGGAAATCTTGGCCCCCAAAGCCCCCTCCGCTTTCGCCCTCGTCGCTGGTCGTTGAAGAGGTTGTGCTTGTGGTCGAAGCACACTGCACCAGCATCCCGTGAAGCGACTGGCTCCGTCTCGTCCAGATCACGCTCAGCCGCTTGGCGTAATTTACAGCACCATAGCGCCTGGCAACAGTTGCTGCGGCATCAGTTGCCAGGGCAACTGAGGAGCCCATGTCTAGTGAGTGTCGCCGTTTGCCAACTGTCCCGTAGGCAGGGCTTAAAGGGGATCCAGGACTCTGATAAGCCTGGGAGGAGTTCCATTTGTCCCTACCTCTGGGTGTGATTCTCCAGTCCAACAGCTCGGAGTCTCTCAGGGGTGCAGCCAGAGAAAAACTGGCTCGATTAGTCAGTTCTCGCTCCAGACGGGGATTTGGGCGGTCCCTGGAACGTGACTGGCGGGGCAGTGTGGATGGAGGAGAAGGGGAGTAGTAAAGGGGAGTTCTGTCACTGTCTAGGTTTTGCGGCAATGCCTTTCTTTGCCTCACTACCAGTGCCATCTCACTTCCAGCCCCTGTTGTTGTGGAAACCACCCCTCCAGCTGATAGAAACTGCTCCAGGTTGACTTTGGGCTTCGGCCTGGGTTTCGGGGGCAGTTTTGGAGGGAGAGGAGAAGCAGAATCTGCTGCATCTTTCTCCTTGTCCTTATCTTTCCCTGTCTCCCCTCTCTTAGAGGGCAGACCATTAGGCAGGACCACCATCATCACATCTCCAGAACCATTTGATTGGTAGCACCCACCTCCATTCCCCCCTTTGTCTCCCCCTCCCACCCCTCCACCCTGACAGCAGGCCCCACCTCCTGCCTCTGTGTTGCCATTATGGCATATCATGTGATCTCCGTGATTGCAAACACGGTGGCGAACCATGAGCGCAACGGTAAACACAAGCAGAGTTACCACAACTACACCTCCAACCAGTATCGTGAGCGTCCCGCCCAAGAAGTGGGCTTGGAGAGATCGGCATGCTGGGTAAACATCCTTGGTGGAGAACGTTGTGCAGCCTAGGATTTTTGTTGCTGCTAATGATGTGATTGTATCATCAAAAATGGCCAGCACGCACAGGTTATAGTCCACACCAGAAACCAGGTTCTTCAACAGGAAACGGTCACTGGTTGATGGCAGGATTCTAAAAGAGGGATAGAAGAATGGAGAAAAGTTCTGGTTAGTTATCTGAACAGGAATACTTAGCACTAAAGTTCACACAAAAAATACATACAGTGAGTTGTAGTGTGACCTGAATATTTAACCTGTTCTCATTGTCAAACTAAGTCGGAGCAGACTAATATTGGAGAAGCAGTGAAAGTGGGGAGTGAAAGGATGAATGGAAGAAGCACAGGGTGGATACTGAAGAAGAGGGGAGGGGGAGGAAAAATGAGGCTATTGATGGGGAGCACACTAAGGAGATGTTAAAAGAGGAGTCTGTCTGCTAATTTAGAGAGCAGTTGGTGTGTATTAAGTGTTAGTGATCATACTTAAGCCCCTGCAAGAGGTGGATGTTAAGACATTTTCTTTAAACTCACATGAAGAGGTGGCCATTTTAGATGTGATATTAAGACTTTGGATTATTATAAAGATAAAATGAAATAAAATCTAAACTTTGCTGTGAATTTGATTGTGGGTGATTTTGTCAGTAATGAGTGCTCATGTGGGATAATGAAGAGAGAAGTGCATTAAGTGTGTCCTCATTTTAAGTGTTTTAGCAGCTGTTGGAACTAACAAGTAGGGAAGAGGTGAACTAAATTGAGAGGGGGAGAACAATAAAAGGTGAAGAGAGCATGATTTGTATTCTGCTTGCCTCTGTGTGTGGATCTTTCCATTGTATGTGTTTTTGATATTGTGTGGGACTCAGAAGCCCACCTCAAGTGTTTGTTGTTGATTGGTTTGAGTTTGTGCTCTGCTGCTTCAACCCTCACATGTGGGGTAAGTTTATTTGTGGATACTTTTTGGGTTCTTTTTCTCTTCTTAAGCATCTGGTTTCCTTTTTCTCTTTCTTTGCATACATTAACGTATTTGTATAATGTATTTCTAGCCATTTTGCTCCCCTCAGACTTGAGTTACATCCTATAAATGCCATCATGGATGACTCAGACATCCAGGGAGCTTCTCCTTAATGCCCCCCAACCTAACCCTATTTAAAATGCATTCAAAATAAAGACACCAAGGACTGCAACGCTTTTTCCTTCAGCTTGAAATTGGGTGTAATTACCGTCACATAATCAAGTTTTACAAATGAAACCATCCTGATTGACGCTTCTCATGCATATTTATGGCGGTGTTGATGGGATGATGGGATTAGATGTTTAATAATGCAAAGTTAGCTGGGAAATCAGAGGCACCTACTTTCAGACAAGCTGCAGGGCAGACCCATAGATTTTTAGTCATGGTTTTTCTGAGTCAGACTATCGATTACAGCTTTTCACTGACTTCTCAAGACTTGAAAGTTGAGAAAACTGGCATTTTATGACCCAATACCCAGGATAGTAACTAAACAATGCAATCAAAAGGCTTTTTGCAAAGAATATTGTTGCATAAATGTCTGTCCGCCCTGTTCCAGCTGACGCTGAGATTGTTTATAAGAAATTGGAGACAACAAGAAGCATTGCCATTCTAATCATCCTTAATCAGTGGTCATTATGTTGGCATGGATTTTCTTTCGAACAGATTTTTGCCATTTAACCTCAGTGTTGGAGCAGACAGGTGTTTGTTACCATGGCAAAAACTCATTATTAGGCTCAGCAGCACAGTTATTTTAGAAAGGTAGTATCCAAACATGAACTCCTTATGACCTCTGAACTATTATGTATTAATTTCCATGAATATTAGCCACATTTTCCCGTCAAACAGCATGCATTTACATAAAAAAATATAATTTGGGATCAGCTTAAATGTGTACAGAATTCTAAATAATACCGTAGAAGTATATTCTTTTTCTATAAACTAGTTCCTTCAAATTTGCATTTAGGTGATAAACTTCATTCTTTAAACAATGAAAATTACAATTTAAAGCAGAAACCTACAGCAAAGCATTTTCTGTATTAAAGCCGTGGCAGTATTGTCTAATCTGTCAAGACTGGAAACACAAAATGAAAGAACTCGAGGCCAATCAGTCACACCACAGGATTGTGAGCTACCCCCTTTAAAGCCCAGTGGTAATAACTGTGACTGCTCAATCAGATTTTCAGCAGGAAATATACAAAAGTCAGAACTGGAAAAGCTGCTTCTGTGTCCGAACAGAAAGCCTCAGTCATATTGGAAGATCATAACCAGCCTTGAGAAATATCGCAGTGGTGTTGGAGCCATTATGTGTCAAAGTATAATTGATATGTACTTGAAGGCAGAGACCACCCTACATGACCATTGTGTGGTGTGATGTACTCTAATGATATGGGTTAGGGTTGAATTTCTTTTCCTCTGATCTGTAAAAATGCATACTGATGATTTTATGTGTTTTATTATCCAATATTTCCTCGTGTTGCTTATTGTTTTAGATTAATAAAGCCTTTGTGTTACATGCATTATTGGATGCAGGAAAAATGGCATTGTTAGAATATTCTTCATTCAGTTTTTCTGGCCACGCTGTGATGTGTGGCTGCAACTTGTGAATGATCTTGTTTAGCATAAAAACTGAATGCATTTTGCTGTCTGTACATTAATACATCGATAGATCCTGAGTGCTAGGATCAAATATTTGAGTCAGATTACAAAATCTAATACAATATCCCTACTCTTTGTTCTTTAGCCCTACCCATACTTTTGGTACATTTCACGCTGGGAGTTTCAATCTATTCTGTGATGTATGAAGGTGAAAATGTAAAACTATCTGACCCTTTGTGTGGTGACTTTAAAAAACCTTCTAATGAAGAGCTTTTCTAGCATTGGAATCATTCAGGTGACTTTTCTCAGTTAAAGATAATGCAATGTGTAGTTTGATATGTTTAAGTGGATTTTTGTAACATTGATTATCCTTAACTAGTTAAACAAATATTTTATAGCCACTGTGACGATTGTAAAACCAAGTTTTGGGGATTCTGGTGTATATTTGGTATCATGGTCAGTCTACATTAACAAGCAAAACAAATTCTGTATGAAGCTAGATGGCTAGTTACACAACAGAAGCGATCTATTATCTGCTACTTGTGCCTTCAAAGTTAAGTCCAAGTTGATCCATATGGCAGCACATTTGAATACCTTTGTTTACCAAATTGCTGTACAAAGTATAAGAGAGAAAATCAGTAATTATTAACAGATTATCAATAAGACACTAATGAGCCAAAAGCGCTATTGCGAGACATATTAGATGGTCCAAATGCAATCATTTCTGGGTGTGTTTGTTCATATTTAGAAGGTTTATCTCCAACCATGCTTTCTAAAATAGGTCCCCTATTGGAATCATATAGTTGAGAAAAAGTGATACTTAACAAGAAGCCTGACAGTGGTAGAATGTTTCCCTGGCCAGACTGAGAACGTCCTATTTGACAGATACAACTTTGGTCACTGTATTTTCAATACCAATGCATGAGGAAAGAAATAAGAGGTAGATGTAATACTAAGAAATGGCCCCAATTCTTTTCCGCTTTAGGCTCCTCCTCCACTCACAACTGATGCTTCCTGCTCTCCTTTCTTTTACAAATGGATTTCCTACATCAATGACCAGTCACTCCTTATACTAATCATTTCATATAACTGCAGTTGTGAACTGTATTGAGTCTGTTTCAACATATGACCTCCATGACACATCTATTTTTATTTTTGCTACGTGCTCTGTATTTTTAGACAGCTCTGTTTTCTTCAGATCCTCTGGTGATGCTCTCCAGGCTCTTCCTGACCTCACAGCTTCTCTCCATTTCAGTTACCGTACTACATCTCTATTAGCTGCAGCAATAGCCATGTAGCATGATTTAGCACCCAAGGTCACTCCTCCTCTTTTTGTTTTCCATCTACTCTCTCCATCTCTTTCTGTGCAAGTACACCCCACCCATCCTTTCATCCATTCTTGTCTTCCTGCAGCTTCTGTTTAGTTCTCATCCTCCCTCATCACAGCATTGTTTTCTCCTCCACCCTACTACCACCCTGTCCTTTATGAGGCTGTGAATCCCATTTCTAGGCAAGTTCACTGAAATATGCATGGATGACCGAATGCATGCATGTTTGATTTACTGATTTGCTGCGTTGTTTAGTCTGTATTGAGCTATGTTGTGTGCATACGCATCCTCTACAAATGAAATGATACTCATCTAAAACCTGAGTGCTCTTGAGATAATCTGCGTTTCTTTCCTGGTGTGCTGGTCTGAAATCAAATGAAGCGATTTATTAAAGTGTTTTTGTTCAACTTCTTTTGCTGTCCTTGTTACCGTCACATCATTGTTCACAGTGTGACTGTGATTCTAATTAATGCACGGTTAAAACCAGCGAAGGCATGCATAAACGCAGATAAAGGAAGAAAGTGAAAGAGACAAGACGGCGCTTTGTTCAAGCTGGTGACTCAGAAATGAGTAATAATTAGAATCCAAGAGATGGAGTGATATTGGAGGGAGGGAAGGCGATGTGGAGATTTTCCCTCTCTGTATTCTCCTCCTCCTCTTTGTCCCTATCTGTGCTGAGTTTGGTGGTCTGACACCAGACAAGACTGGCCTCAGAGGAGAGGGGAGAAAGCACGTCGAGGAGGAACAACAAAGCAATTATCTCCTCCTCTGGCTGACATCTATACTGCTCCCGTTTCCTTTTGCTCGTGTCACTTCCTTTGTCCATTTAGCCTTTCCTCCCGTTCTGGTCTTGATTTGTTGAACTGTTTACTGTCTTATTGGCTGTCCTCCTTGATTTATCCTAGTCTCTTCCTCTGTTTTCCTTTATCTATCCTTCTGTCAGTCTTTTCCAGAATTTTTTAAATCATCCCTCTTGTCTTCTTCCTTCCAGTCTTGCAGTTTCACTTTTTTCTCCCCCTTTAGAATGTTTGATTACATTTTCTCTCATCCTCCTCATTTTACTCTTCTCTCCACCCTGATTGTCTCCCTTCATTGCCTATAAAATAAAAGCATCCATCACTGCTTATTTCTGACCCTATAGGATCATATAAAATGACGCGTAGAGAGAGCTGACTGTTTTGCACTTCACTCCTTCCTCTGCCTCTGATTTGTGCTGACACATTTATCGACACAGTAGTTTAACACTTAATTACTTCTTCCCATAGGGTACAACTAAACCCCAGTTTGACCCATTCCCTCAGCCTCATTGGCTTTTTCGTTCTCTGCATCAGTTCTGTTTCATCTCTAAACTTTTTTTAAATTTTAATCAATCCCTGCCTCAGCAGATGCACTTATCTGGCTTCTTGTGTGATCTTTTTTTGTTCCAGGCTAAATAAAGATGGTGGGATCAGATTCCCCAGCAGTATCAAGAGTCACATGTGACAGGACAGAAACTGAAAGCACCTCAGGATGTTTGAATGATTGCTGTCAGGGGAATACATGATATGTGTTGCATCCTGCACAGATTAATGTATTAGTGGCTCAGCGCTCTATCAAATATTAGTCTAAGTTGTTGTATAATTAGCAGCAGAAAATGAAGGCCTTTTACTTAATTTCCAGGTTCTATTTCTTTCAACTCCCTCTCCTCCGGTGACTCATTAGCCACGTTCTCCACAGTCTACATCTCAGCGCGCACTTTCCCTACGAACGTCCAACTTTCCCCTTGTTCTTTCTAATTGTGTTCTTCCCATTTTCTTAGACTCAATCATAAAAGTGCTCATTATTTCTTAAACTCTGCATGATTCTTTCTTCAACTTCCCCCTCTCGTCGTTGCTGTGATCGTTCCCATTGCCGTTAAATTATGTGCCAAACTTGGCACTTTTGAGCTCCCTGCTGGAAGGTTGATCCTGTTGTGACTGGAGTGTAATTGTGAAGATTGTCAAAGCCCTTCCTCTCCTGCCTGCGTACCTGGACTTTTAAAACCTAATCAAAATGTGACACTCCAATCTGCAAGTGTCACACAAATGTATCCACTGATACATCGTACATAGCCGATTTTATTTCCCATCGGTGTTTTATGAAAGATTTCTATACTTTAAAAAACATGAGCGCAATAGAAAGCAACAGACTGCATCTTTAGATGTGTTGCATATAATATTGTAATGTATTATACACAGAGGGATCGGAGTCTGAAACAGCCACTGTAAACCTGAATACATTTCCTGTGAAATAGTCCCGCAGCAGAATATTGCTATGAAGCTCTGAGAGGTGTAATAGACTTTGTACTTTGTCAGGTGTTGTTTGACTTGCAGAAATGTTCTTATTCAACTCAGCACAGCTTATGGCTATATGTTCTGATCTTAAAGGTAAATCTTTCTTGTACTGTAGTGCATAAGTATGTAAATGTAAGAAATTCTGGAGTTTTAAAATGAAAAGTCTATTTCTTTTGAGGATGGTACAGCTTGGATTAGTTTGATTTCCCCTTAATGCCGCACTGCTCTTTTAATCGTGTGTGCAGTAGACAAACTGGTATAATTCCTTATATTTAATTGCTTGCATTCACTCAGCATATTTTCTTTCTAATGAGGTCCCCTTTACACAGGGTTAAGATTTCAGTACATTTTAAAACCTCAGAATATACCCTACTCACATAAAAGTTTGGGATATTTAGCTTTCCAGTTAAATTTCAGGATGAACCTAAAATTCACTCTAACCTTTACAGGTGACCTTATTGTGACCACCTCTAAACCTTTGAATGCACATGCCCAACTGTTCGATGTTTCAGTCATTTTTGCACAACTTGCTGTTCTCTAACAAGGAGCTTAACAGCTAAATTCACAGCATGCGTCTGATCAATGAATCAACCAATAGATGTCCTGGTTCAATTAGAACTGGTCTTTAATCAGTCCTCCTCATCAGGCTGTTCACATTTTGACATCATGAGACCAAAACCACACCTAACTGATCAACAGTACCTCACCATTGTGAGGCTTCTAACAGGATGTTCTCAGATGGAGGTGTCCACTGAGCTTAGAGTCAATGTCATCAGCAACAGAGATACAGAGACAGGAAGAGTCACAGAAAGGCAAACAATTGGACTTCCTTTGGCCACATCCCACACTGATGACCGCTTCATTGTGAACAATGCCCTGTGGAAATGGATGATGAATGCCACACAACTCCGGGCACATTCAGGGGAGGTGAGAGACACACGAGTGTCACTCCAGACCATTGAAAACTGTTTTCATAAGCTTGCTAGATGATCTGCAAGAGTATCTGACCACATCACAAGGCACAGGTGGAATTGTCTTGCATGGACTAGGGAGCATTTACACTGAGTAGGGGACAAGTGAAGTGTGTTTAGTCACAGTACAGAGCCGCTCTATACTTTATGAATGGCTCTGTGACAAGCCCATACCACCTGGATAACATCATTAATCCTGTCATTGTTCCTGTGCATGAACAACACAGGACTAATCTCATCATCATGGATGACGATGCTTCAGCTCATTGAGGTCTCATCATTAGGGAACAGCTGCTGGAGACTGGGGAACCTCAGATAGAGTGACCTGAAATTTCTCCAGACCTGAATACAAAAGAAAACCTATGGATTTAAAGAGTCACTGTGTAGAGGCTGGTCACTCTGTACCCCAGAACCTCAAAGACCTGAGGGCTGCCCTTCAAGAAGCCACGCCTCAGCAGACAACAAGTCGACTTGTGAACAGCATGAGACGTTGTTGTCAAGCTGTAACTGATGTTCAAGGTCACATGACCAGTTTTTGAGACATTAACAATTTTTGTTGGGGCATACTCACCACAGTTGTTGGCTTTTGTTTCAATACATTGTTTGAGATGAGATCATCATTGCATGCTACTACTTAAATGTCATACTTTCAGGATATAATATCACTATAAGGTGAACTTTTAGATTTTCCATAAATTTCACCAGTAAAACAAATATCCCTAACCTTTTTTGTGAGTAGTGTACATACAGAGAATGCAGTTCACTCACAAACATGTGTTGGAGTGTAATATTTTGACAGCCTTTTTGAGCATGCACAAAACTTTGCTTTTGAGGTCATGGTGGTTTATTATTTTGGTAGCAGTGTTTCAGGGTTAAATCATGGTGGAAATGTGATGGAAAACTTGAAGCAGTACTGGCCATGTTGTCCTTGTGTCGTGTTCACTTTGAACAACAGAAGAAGGCAGAGATACTTGGTCTCTTTTTGTACATCAATATCAATAAGCCAAATATTTTGGGAACCACAGTTGTAGGTCATAGCTGCAACCTAACATGGTCCCAGAAAGGAGTGCCAGGGCGGGGCCCAGACTGTGGTGGGATCATGGGCATTCATGCTAGGGTTGTTGTGGGAATACATTGCTGATGTATAGATTATGGCAAAAGATAGAACCAAATCAAGGATCAGGAAAATAGACAGGGTTAATGGGGCCCATAGGACCACCAAAGTCTCTGATGGTATAACTATGGCAACGCTCCAGAGCCAGTGCTTGGGTGATGTTACTGTGATGGACTTTAGGGTTGATTGGGGTAAATGGTATAAATCAGACACCATGTGGACTGATTGCCACTTGGCACCATCTCAGATGCCATTAGAATCAGCCATGCTAGAATGGAGGCCCATGTTGTCTAGCAAGAAGCTGACCTTTAAAAACTGATTAAATCTGGCACCCGCACAATATGCTGTGCTGTTGTGCAGTCTGTATAACTCTCACTGTGTTCTCGCTTCTCTCAGACTCACTATGTTCCTGTTTTATCATTCATCAGACTAGCTGCTTGATTTATTGTTTGTTTAGCTGCCTTCCATTCTTAAATCCTGTTTTCTTCTTCCATATCTGCATCTCAGCATCCTTGGCCCGGTGCAGTTTAGCTAAATGTTTTTTGTTTTGTTTTTTTGTTGCCAAAGCAAACATAAGACACTGAATATAAATCCTGTGTAAAAAATATCTCCTCCTTTTGGTCTTTTTCCATTTGAATTTATACAACATATTTCTGTTGGTTCTGTTTACCTGAGCTTGCCAGCTGTTAATATTTCAGTTGGCACATGCACATTGATAGCCTGATATAAATCTGTACTGTAAATCCTTGGCAGCATTGCTGTAGCTTTGCTTTCTAATTCTGCCTCCTTTGATTTCCTCTTTATCTGCCTTGAGACTATGGTAGTTTGGCTGTCTTCTTTCTGCTTTTACCTCAGAACTTTTAGTCTTATCTCCTGTTTAAAACTTGTGCTTATTTAGAGTTAACGTCCTCAGTCTGCCTTTAAAATTGAGGATTGAACCACTAAGTCCTTATCGGAGACGACCCCAACTGTTTAGTTGGTTTTATTTGTTCAGTTTAATTAAACTTCAGATCACTCGCTCCCTCTTGACTGAACTTAAGCATCTGTCCTGAGATTTGGGTTGCCTCTCCTCAGTCTGTTATGTCTATTATTTTCCCTCTGTTTTGTCCATCAGCATTTTTACTTTAGTTGCACAGCTGAGGCTTTTCTATCCTCTAACCCTTGCTTCTTTATGAGATGGATATTTTGCTAGTCATCCTTTGTTTTTCAGAGGTAAATTGAACTTGGTAAAATGAGATTCCAAGGGATATTATCCGCCCAGTATCCACACCTTTTTTTATTTTATACATATTTGCCATACCTGAATGTGAAAGCTTATAAGAAAGAGGAACTTTTAGACTAAAAATGCCAGTTTGACCTTTTATTTGAAGGGTAAAATTATCTTATCTATATTACAGAATATAAATGTTTAAAGAAAGGACATTATAAACATTTCTAGGGTTGAGATTCACCTATTTTTTAGCCGCTGCTTTTTTGTGATACTATTGAAGCTGAATAAATGACGTTGGTTCTTATGGTTTCTATAAAATGAAATTATGAACTATTATAGTTGATCTATTTAAACATCTCACCATTTCAAGCATTTTTAAAGTATAAATTCTGTAAAACACGTTGACCATCTAAGTTTTACAGAACTTCAAACATACCAATGTGTTTGCTTCCTTGAAACCTTTTGTTTATCCCATTAAATAGGTAACCAGCATAGATTACCAGGGTGTGTTTTTCTGAAGGATAAAGACGGCTGATTAGTAAAGGTAGCTCCAATCTTTTTCAGTTTAATTCAATTATTTGTTTACTAAATGTAATTGCCCCAAATGTGCCAATGGGGTGTTTGATCTTCTTCATTTGGACACCTTTTTACTTCAATCCTCTTAACGACTCAGCAGTGAAGCACTTAACTACATCCTGCTACTTTCTCAGATTTCTGTTAGCTACATCCTCTCTCATATCCTTTTTCCTGTCTTAATTCCCTTCTTCCTTCCATATCCTGGTGTACATCTGTGTATACACATTTTTTATCCACTCTTTTTTACTGTGTTTCAGTGATGGATTTAAATATCCTTCTTTGCTTTTTCAATTTTCACCTCCTGTCTTTGTCCTTAAGGGGCATTAGAGACCACCTCCTCTCTTTCTCTTCTCACTTCCTGTCACATTGTCCTCTGTCACCCATCCTTCCTTTATCTCAGTCTCTCCTAAGGTGATTTGGGTGGATCCTATCATCCATCTCCCACCTCTCCCTCGGCCTCTCTTCTTCTACCCTTCAGACCCCATGGGCTTTTTCTTCATATAATCACTAGTTCATCTCGTCTGACTTTGATTGTACCTATCCATTCTTTTTTTAACGTTCCCAGTCAACACCCTGTTTTCCCTGCCCTTTTTCTATTATATGTTGGCTACCCACACCCCTTCTCAATACTACTTACTGCCTAATGCCTTCTTTATGTTACCTAGGGGAACAAACAATGAACATTCAAAGTGGTGCCAAATGGAAAAAAAACACCAACACAAATACCATGATGGTAGTCTCAGCTCAGCCAACCCTCATCTTGTATCCCTTCTCAGAGTTTCACTCTCTGTTCTGCTTTTGCACTGGCCCCATCTATAAATGTTTCATCAGGCTGTGCATGTGAAATTAGGGTGGTAAACCTTTAAGTGTTATGGACATAATTCATGGACAGGGAAGTGGTATTGTTCATGTAAATACACCAACTAGCCACACTGATTCAAGACCCAAACATCTTCTCCTGTCTCAAACATATCCCCTCAGTCCTTGTCAAAATGTTCTATTTGTCCTTCTGAGCATTGCTAGTGTACAGACTGAAAAATATATCTGCATTTTATTTTGTAAGGCACATTAATAACTTTTAGAAAGCTCCCTTGCTAAAAAATTGCATACATTCTATAATACAACTTTTAATCTTATTCTACACTCATTTGCATTCACCGACTATTCACCTGTAGGGTTTGGTGTCACACATTGATAAATAATTAACCACCATTGCCTCTCATTTTCTCGGTGTTGGTTCTGCACATAGACACGTGATGGCTCAGGGGATGGATGAACAGTTTCACTTAAGTGTCCTGTTGTAATTGATAAATATTTAAGGGGTTTTCTTGAAAACAGCTTTTGCCTTTTCAGAGGGTGATGATGAGTTGAGACCTGTAGTTGTGTACATAAAACATGATAAAATATATCCTGTTGAGTGTGTAAGAGTACGTGACTGACCTGTAGATGAGCGTCTCATCAGCAGTGCAGTTGTACTGTATCTGATACATCCAGACAACGTAAGCTTCAGACATACGTCCCAGATCCCATCGGATCTGAGCGGAGGTGGATGTTACTCCCTGTACTCCAACCAACCGGCTCTCCTCTTCTCCCACATCTTCGTCCTCCATGCTTCCTCCATCAGCTCTCTCCCCTTCAGAGGACTTTCCACTGTCACCTTCAATGATCTCCCCATCTCGACTACCATCCTCCATTTCTCCTCCACGTCCTGCGCCACCATTAATCCCTCCGTTTTTCCCCGTGCTGATATCCGATGAGCCCGGATCGGTCCGTAAAATTCCACTGGTCACGTTCCTGTTGTTCTTTGTGTTAACACTGTTAACCCCAGTGTTTCCGGTGACCCCACCTCGGTGAGGTAGTGGGATTATTTTCAGGTCCACAGTGGCGGTTGCTTCACCTGCTGCGTTGATGGCTATACAGGTGTAGGCTCCATCATCCCGGGCCACTGTTACCAAGATATCCAATGTCCCGTTGCTGAAGGAACTGGTCCTGGATGTGTTTGCAACAATTCGATCATCTGGTGACACCCAGTGGACCACCGGCTCCGGGTCCCCAATGGCACGGCATTTTAGCGTGGCACGCTGGCCCTCCAGAACCCACAGCTTGTGGGTGTGGCGGGTGATGAGAGGAGGTTCACAAGTAAACTCCTCCTCAGGAATCGACCAGAAATATCTGATAAACAACACAACATAAAGGAGAGAGAAAAAATTATTCTAGCCTCAAGAATGGCTTACCAAATTAATAATGTATTAAAACGATTAAGGTGTTTTTCTTAACACGATTGAGAGTAAAGATCAGATGACAATCTGTACAATTTCCAAAGCTACTGTACGTTCATGAAAACAGAACTGAGCAAAGGGTAATTAATGACAGATGACTGTAACAGATGCTAGTTTTCTTTTGCAATCTTTTTTTCACTAAATAGTTCTGACTGCAGAGTTAAACCAAACACTTCTCATACAGAGTGAATCTGCATCAGGTTAGGACAAAATCTAATACTATGGAATCCGTTCATGGTGCTCATGTCTTACCATGTTTCTAGTATTCTTGCCTACATTTTACCTGCATAAAAACTTCTTTTGAATGTTAAATAATTGTGAAAGCTCCATTGGCATTTTACACTGTTAACTTGGACTAATCTTAAATTAGCCTGGATTTTTATATTGGAAATGCTGCTTCAATTATAATTTACACAAATGAGTCTTACCTTCCAGCCAGATGTAAAGGAGTGGCACACGTCTCCATATCATCTCCTCTGATGAGTCGTCTTAACCACAGCAGCTCACAGTTACAGTGGAGTGGGTTCCCTCCAAAGTTGAGGCTTATGACGGCGTTGTAAGGTGTGGGACTTATCGCTCCTGTCTGGGATCTGAAAGCACATGAATGGGTTCACTTACATTTGTACATCCTCATAGTGTTATATTTAAATCCTGAGGTTGTCTCCTATTTGTACAGTCATGAAACAAAATAAGTATATTTTTGTATATTCTGACATAATACAATTTCTGCTGTATGTATTTTCATGATTTCTTTTAGAGTATCAGAAGATTTGACTCCACTAGCTCACTTTCAAAGTAGCATTCAGTCAGTTACATAATGGGAGCAATTGGCTATTTGCAGAATAAACATGACTACAAAACAAACCTACAAAAGAAATAGATTGCTGTTTAGCATGGCTGCATACAGTGATAAAGCCCAGGTGGGTAAATATTAATCAGTGTTTTGAGAAGGCTTCGACAGCACAAACGATACCTGAAAAAACATGAGACAGGAGAAAGCTAACTTATGTTGTAGATGCAGTGATGTTTTAAGGAGCAGAAATGTCCAACATGCTCACAAATAATATTGAAAGTTAAATAAAAATGAAACTTTACCCTGAATATTGTATTTGTGAACATTTTACTTCATAATTTGCATTTTTCACAAAGTTACTGGTTACATTATCCATACCCTGCAACATATTGGACAATTCAATTTTAACTGGTTAGCCACTAAATATTCATACAAATTAGCTACCTCAAATACTTAATCAATAATCAGTCTGTGTGAAACTACACCTCTCCAAGGAGGTGGTACCTCAGTAAGATGAGTAAAGAACTAATACGTCTGCTATGGTTGGTAAACAAGCAGATTAAGTGATAAAAAAATTGTCCTTGTGTTTCTGTGCCAGATCAACACTGATTTAAAGCCACATTTTTGGGGGTCTAGGATTTATTCCCCACCCGATGTTTTTTGCTAAGCCACTTCTTAAAGAACCCAACAGACAAATCTTAAAAGCTACCTTGCAAAGAGCGGATCAGGAGGCAGAGTTCGGAGCCTGTTGGAGGTCATATCCAGCCGCGCCAGCTTATACAGCTCCCCAAACACTCCTTCTGCTATGTGGTCTATTAAATTATGATCCAGATTCAGAGTGTGGAGGCTGGCCATGTTCTGAATGGACTCCCATGGCACCCTGTTGGAGGAAAATATATTCTTATTTAGAATAATTAAAGAGAGATTCTTTAAATGAGTAAACTGTCATGTTAGGTCATGTTCTTGCTCGCGAGGGTAAAGATGATGTGTAGTTTCCTGTGGTTACAATCACAGTGATTAAAGCACCATGCTGCTGTTAGATCAGCTAAAGTTCACTTTTTGGGTCCTGAGTACTTTCTGTCTTTATTCCAGAAAGTCTGAATAAGTAGAGGTCAGACTTTGGTGATGGAAGACACATTTTCAGTTTGCCTTTTTTTCCAGTTTTATTTATTTTTTGTTACCTTTTGAACAATGTTTTGTTTTATGTTCAAATCAATTACAGTCAAATACAAAGTCCATCTTTCATTGTTGTAGAAATGTGTGTTAAGCACAAATGTAATTTAACATCCTGAATTGAACTCAAATTCATTCATAGAAAAACAAGTTACTGTATTTAAAGAGTAAAACAAGTTACTGTATTTAAAGAGTAAAACAAGTTACTGTATTTAAAGAGTAAAACAAGTTACTGTATTTAAAGAGTAAAACAAGTTACTGTATTTAAAGAGTAAAACAAGTTACTGTATTTAAAGAGTAAAACAAGTTACTGTATTTAAAGAGTAAAACAAGTTACTGTATTTAAAGAGTAAAACAAGTTACTGTATTTAAAGAGTAAAACAAGTTACTGTATTTAAAGAGTAAAACAAGTTACTGTATTTAAAGAGTAAAACAAGTTACTGTATTTAAAGAGTAAAACAAGTTACTGTTTTTAAAGCGTAAAGCCAGTTTTAGTGCTTTAATGAACTTAGAGATGTTTGAAACCCATGGCATCAGCTCATGATTACTATCAGTCTGTGCAGTAAATATCTCTAGACACAAGTACTATGAGAGAAACAGATTATGTAAATGGTGTTTATGATTCATTTTATGAAATAAGCCAAGTTAATAAGAGTTTGTAGCCTTTATTATATCATCTAACTTATTGCTCCTCGAGCTTTTACTATTGCAGCTTTAGTCATCATATAAGACGTGTATCAGCCAGTGCTTTGGGGAAAATTTGTGATTCTATATTTAGCAGTCTAATACCAATTTACATAAAAAACAAAACAAAACCTGCAAAAGAACTGATCTGTTTTGTAACAATAGGTTTTCAGGTGTACCTCCAAATTTGAAAAGTTATGTCTAGGTATTTTTTGCATGACATTTTGAACCCTAAGAAGAGTGAAATAAACTCTTTGACCCTCAGAATAGACTCCTCAATATCCATTAAAATGAACATAAATTACTAATCTGTGCCTCAGTGAAACAGCTCCTTTCTCCAGATATGGTACAGGCTGGGAGAGGCCAAAGTGCCTCTGTTCAGGAAACAATTGAAACATCTTAATCAGAGCTGACAGCCAAATGCTGCTGAATTTATCTGCATTGTGCACCTCCATGAAAAGGGAGAGAGACCATAATTATTCTTCACTCCTCCTATTTAGTCCATAAGAATAGCGATGCTGTAAGAATCTCTATTGTCGTATAACGAGATGAGCGAAATGAACATTATACAATATCTTTAGCAATATGCTGTCAGCAATAACAGTCATTCACACAGGAGATGGCCTCATGGAATTTTAACCAAATCATTGTGAAAGAAAATTATAAACTCATCAGAACTGATTCAGTTCTCTGAGCCTTCAGTCCTTCTAGCGTCAGCATTTTGAACCACAGTGTCTTCACTTATTTCTTATTTCAGACAAGATGGTGCAGGCTGTTGCCATGGTGCCTTCTAGATTTTAGAAGCTTTATTTTTTTTCTAAATCACATGCCTAAGACTGAAACTGAAGTCCTCACCTTCTGAGGTTATTGTAGGAGAGGTCGAGGTCCTCTAAGGTAAGCAAGAAGTCATCAAAAGTCTCAACTGAGACTTTAATCAACTGGTTGTTGTTGACGATCAGGTGCTGCAGGTTGACCAGACCTGCAAGGTCCTTGGGTCCAAGTGTTGTCAAGCGGTTACCTAAAAAGAAAAAATATCAATCTTTAACAACTGATTTAATATTTTGACAGTTGAGCTAATCTAATATGAACATTTGAAGACTGGAGTTTTAAAAAAGATGATTCTTATGGCTCACCATCCAGATGCAGAGAGCGTAAACTCTCCAGGTCAGCAAAGGCCATAGGTCGAATGAGGTGGATTGTGTTTCTCGACAGAGTCAGATCAACCAATCCGGTCATGTTGACAAAGTCATTCCCGCCCACTTCTGTTATAAAGTTGTCAGCCAGTCGCAGCTCAACCGTTCGCCGGTCAACGTGCGGCGGGACAAACAGAAGGCCCTTATCAGCGCAGAGAGTGCTGAGGGATTCTGAAAGGTTTCGACACACGCAGTGGAAGGGACAGGCCGAAACGACACCCCACGTCTCCCCGGCTCCAATCAGAGAAGGCAGCAGGCAGCATGTGACCAGTGTGAGCCAGTGAAACACGGGGAGAGTGACGGCTTCAGGAAGGGTTCTCCTGGTAATCCTGGGACAGACGCAGTGGATGAGGTGGGATGAGGAGGACAAAGATGAAGTAAGAAGAGGGGGGAGAAGAGAAAAAGAGAGGATGGATGAAGGGAAGGTGAAGCCCTCTGCTTTTTGTTCAGGGTGGAGGTGTGTGCGGGGCAGGTGTGTTTGTCTGCGGGGATGGAGGGGTGGGGGGACGAGCATGGTAGATCGCCTGGCTTTCCACAGACCTGAAGAGACAAAGAAAGGACAGAAGAAAATGGAGCAAAATTAGAACAATGATTACAGTTCATAAAATGAGACGTTTGAAACGAGTTACAGTAAGTGTCTGTATTCCTGTCTTCTACCTACTCAGACTATCCAGAGCTGGAACAAAGGCTCTGTTTGCCTCATTAGTGCCACTCAGCACTAAGGCCTTCTTGGTTTTTATACAGTAGCACTAGAAAACCATAGTTGGAAATCATATTTTAATAAAGAAACAATGTACATCTCTGTGCATATGTTTTGAGCTGTCCTTTTTTTTATTATTTAGACAAATTGATTCTCTTGGTTGAAAACTCAACATACAGTAGATCAGACTACCATTCATAATGGACTGCTGCAGGTTAAATACAGACATAGCTAATGGGACATTCAAGAAAAAAGCCTTGTAAATGTCTTTTATGCTGTTACAACTACAAATTTACATCTATTTTAGACCTAACCATTTTAATATTTCTTTTGATATCTGTAGATCTTAAGGCCCCATGATGCAACCCATAATGGGCTCCCAACCCCAGCATTGGAAACCAGTGCAGTTTATGATCAACTAAGGGTCCTCTTTTCTGCTTTTAGTGTATTTTTATCCTGTTATTGAAAAAATAGCTGTTCATCTGCTGTAGATGGCTCATTTACTAGTGGCTTCTTTTGTCCTCCATTTACCCACTTTACTCATTTTGAGAACACACTGTACAATATGTTCCATTGCAAGTACTGGGGAGAAAATTGGTAGAATATAAAAAGAAGCCAAAGTAAAAAAAAAAAATCTTACAAAGACCTTCAGAAAGTCTAAATAACTATTGATGATGACCTCTGGAAGAGATTACAAGAATGTCTGTGGAAGAAAAATATCAAGGTTTTATCTTTTTCCACTTCTGCAACACTAGGTCATTGCTTAGCAGCATCCCAGAAGACTGAACACAGTCAGTCCCCATAGTAACAGTTACCTAGAAACTTGTAAGATGGGATTAGAGCAGTGTTATATCACTGGACCCTTTTCTTAAGACTCTGGGCCTAAGAAGCAAAATGGGTCACAGGTCTGTCATCCTTGATTCTGCAGCAGGACTCAAGTAAAGCAGACTATAGGTGTTATTAATACTCATTTTGTAGAATGCATACAGAAATCTGCCTGTAAGTTTTAAAATTTGCCTGTAAACACATGCAGGGCTTTATAAAAAATGAGTCACTGTCACTCATTGGCACTCACAGCAGTTGTTATGGCAACTGTAGCCTGGATACTGTGTGTGTGTGTGTGTGTGTGTGTGTGTGTGTGTGTGTGTGTGTGTGTGTGTGTGTGTGTGTGTGTGAGTGACAGGGGTTGTTAACAGTCACACTTGTGGTGAAAGTGGGGATGACATGGTGAGTCAGAAAGACAAACCATCCTCTCTGGAGAAAGATTCCTACATGGAGCTGTACAGAGCATAAAGTTGGAGGATTATATATTGACGCACAGTTTAATACATGCAGCTGAATACTTTGAGCAACAACCAGCCATGACCATACATCATCCTGACGCTTACAGCATGACACAAATTGCTACTTAATAGTTTCCATTTGATTCTAGCTTTGCTCTTTGTGTGAAAGTAGAAAAGCGTTTTGCCATCTATCTCAGATGTCGGGGTGGTGTTTATATAAAATGCAAGGTTTTGCATTAATCCTCCTTACTCTGCACACTTTCTTGTGTTCTCAAACTGTGAGCTCTGTATTAGTTCAGCCTGCACTGTTTCGACATCTTAAAAAACAAAACAAAAGGCTGAAATGATTATGCATTTAGTCTCAGTCAGGCACCTAAACTCTTGAATCAAAGAGAGGGAATTAAACAGGCAGCATTGCAGTTCGGTGATGGGAATAGATTTCACAGGACTTATTTTAAGAAGAATCATTTCCTCTTCAATGTGATTTGTTCAGTCAGAACTTTAAACCAATGGTTATTGAAGGAAAAAATGGAACATGAAGCAGCAACTACTCTTATTTATTTCCATTTAATAGAACATTAACTGAACAGGGCGATTCGAGTGTGTGGCAACAAATGCAGCATTGCCTCTTCTTGGTTTTTGCCACTCGGCTCTAAGTGCCTCTTGATGTTCTGGGAAATTGAAATGACTACCTGGAACTATTAACTTTTAAAGAGAAACATGTGCTCCATTTTAGCAGCTGTTCCACATATAGTTTTTTCCTAATGTGTTGTGTCATCAGTTTTGAAAAAAATTGACAAGGGAGGGAAAAACTTCCTGTAGCAGGACTGTGTGTGTGTTTGTGTGTGTGTGTGTGTGGGACCGAGATGTGAATGCCTGCAGTGACAGCTCATCCTGAGGGCAGTGGATGTTGGAAGCCTCCTGAGCCCCTGCAGAGGCATGAATACTAAAATGTAAAAAAATATATTGAAAAACTGTTTGGCATCCTTTTCTGAAAATCCCAAACATCAGGTGGTGGTGTAGTGAGAGCTGTGTGTTGTAGTCCAGGTCATCCTCTGCTTTTCTAAGACTTTTCCGCTCGTTCATTTGTTGCTTTTTTCCTCCAACACTCATTCAGAAATCCTCCTGCTGCATTTCTCCAGTCTAATTTGTACCTCATCCCTTCCTTCTTGTGAAAGCCCCTCACATCCTCCTCCTTCAGGCATGCCTGCTCAGTTTTAACCCTCTTTTCCTCTCTGACTTTATTAGTCTTTCATTGCGTTGTTTCCTTGCTTTCCCTCCATGTACCTGCAGTTCTTTTTTTTGGTATCTCTTCATCCTTGCTCACCTTCCATCTTATAACCATTTGTGCCTCTGGCTCCTCTGTAAATTTCCACTTTCCTTTCTTTGTCTCATTCCTTCGTTCTTTTTTCTCAGTCATGTCTGCCCTTGAGGCAACCTGAGTACGACAATGTTATCAGTCACAGCTCCTCCTCGCCATCTTTTTCACTCCTCCACCCCTTGTCTTTCAGTCTTGTCTCTCTGTCGCTTGCTGACTCTGCTGCTGACCTCCATGTCTCCTTGCCTCTTCTGCTCCTACTTTTTGTCACTCTGCCCTCACTTCTGCACACACTCATCCCTCCCCGATCCTGTGCACCATCCGTGATTTTGTTGTATTCCCTCCTGTGCCCTGCATGTCTCAGAGATACAGCCCTTCCTCACTTTCCCCTTCATTTATCTACTTCCTCGCCCCATCTCTCCTCCCCATCTGCTTTATCACTTGATTATCCTACACAGTCATTTTTCTCCTCTAGCTCTTCCTCTCTCCTGCAGATTTTTTTTTTCATCACACTCTTCTGCATCTCTCTCCCCCTCATATATTGCTCCAAGATCTCATTTGCAGCTGTAGAGTGCGGTATTGAAGCTTTCTGACGCTCGTGCACACAGAGTTGGATGTAACGGATCCTTTCACTCACTCATCGATCTGACCCAGAAAGATGGATAGCAACCTGTCCAATTCATTTTCACTCACTCTTTTGATCTTTGTTTCTCTTTCAATCTCTCTCTTCCTGTTCTTCCTTCACATCGTGTCTTAAATCTTCTCTTTAACAGTGATGGTAATGGATTTTTACAGGTTTGTAAAGGAACTGTTCAGAGGCTCGTCTCTATAGTGAAATATTTAACGTTTCTCTACATGAGACAATGAGGTGTGTTCTGTCCTCACACTTTTTCCGGTTTCTATAAGATCTGCATGTGTTATAGATTTTGTTTAATATTTCCATATTTTTCTGCTCATAAAGTCTTATCACATCCAGTAAATTGCTCATCAACTTCCAAAACAACACCCATCCACAAATGACTTGATAAATTAAAAAGTATTCTGTCTGTTCACTCATCATTTTCTAACAGCGCTATCAGATTACATGTAAATTAACTCTAACATATTACAGCTTCAATAATACTTCACATCTCGCTTTATATCCGCTCTGAAGCACATTTGAAACATCACTAGTAGAAAATGCTTATTCCTACAGTGGCTTTTATCTCCATTGCTCTTGGTCTTTCTGTAAAACTTTTTAATTCAGATTTTTATCTTTGCTCTCTTATCTTTCCCAGCCTCTTTGCACTGTTCATCGTGCTGCTGCAGTGCTAGAACTTTCCCTCTTTAGATCAATAAAATCTCATCTTACACACTGTACTGGTGCAGCGTAAAGGTGCAGAAGTGTGCAAGCGTCTGTATGCATGCACTATCATTAAAATCAGCCACAGTATCCACGTTTAATATGTAAGTATCAGCTAAACACGCTGCTGGTCTAATGTGCAGCTATGTGAAGTTTTTTGAGAAGCATAGCAACATTTTTTCTGCACTTTGGAAACGATATACTTCTGAATTGGCTGCTGAATTTGCTATAAGGACTGAAGACTTTAGCCAAACAGACAATTTCTCTGTCTTGCTCTCACAAGGCAGGAAGCATCAAAGCATCAAATTACTTCTTTGATATCGAGCACTTTTGACCAAAAAATTGACAGAAGAGATAAAAGTACATTTAAATGATAGGACCTGTGCATTTAGCTGTTACTGTATCTGCATCTACTGCTTTCCTTACTTCCTCTCTTTTACTTCTATTTTGGGATAGTTCTTGCGACTCCACTCTTCACGAACCTTTAACCCTCTAGAGAGCAGGAAACAGGCGAGTGGAGCGAGCAGAAATGCTGCATGAAGTGAGAACATGAGCTCTGCCTCAACCTCCAACAGATTTTAGCACCCAACAGGGTCCTCAGTGAGGCCAAACAAGGCTAAACATGTAGCTGCTAATGGTTTGATTAATATCCATTTTTAGGAACACTCATTCCCAACCCAAGCAATTAGGAGTAGCTTCGTGCACGACTTTAAAAGCTCTAATAAGTCTGAAAGTTACATTAAATCTCACACTGAAGACCTTCAGCACTTAAAGGTTTAATTTTCTTGTTGGTCTCAGTTTTTAATTCTCTGTAGATCATTATAAATGTCAGGCCCTCAAAAATGCCACAAGCACAATTAATGACGTTAATAAACTATGCGCGTAAGTGTGTGCATATTTACAGATCTGCATGCTGGCTCTTGTGTTTGTGCATCCACTCTGGTTCCCTCAAATGCCATTAGCCCATAATCGACTTAAATCGACTTAAGGAATGTTGTGGTGTTTATAAACAAGGGGATTTGTATTAGCTCCCGAAAGCCACTTATCACAAGCACAGTAATCCACGGATCTGATTGGGTTGTGAATCGGTGCGCAGTGAGGATTCAGTCAGGGGAAAGAAAACTGCTGACACCCAAACGTCACAATATCCTGGGTAGGGTTGTGTTTGACTCAGATGGTGGAAAGCGGAAGGTAAAAAATGACTCTAACGCATTTGGATGCTCTCGAGCTTTGCTGCATTGTTAAATCTTTCCGACTCAAATTCAGAAATCAAATATTGAAGCAGCCCTTCTTTCTCGCTCTCTCTCTCTCGCTCTGTCTTTCTCTCTCTCTCTCTCACACACACACACACACACACACACACACACACACACACACACACACACACACACACACACACACACACACACACACACACACACACACACTTTTTCTCTAGGCAAGAAACAAAAGAACGCCCACATAGCCTCTTCTTGCAGCTGTCGTGCGTACTGTAAGCCCACTCATCCTTTTGATACTATTGCTCTTCAGTCGTATTGTCCTTTTTAGTCAGCCAGAGTGTAGAAATCGCAATAAGGGGTAAAAATTTGCTACGCAAACATACAGCTGATGTTGAATAGCCTAGCAGCATGAAGTACAGTAAACGGGAGGGGGAGAAAATGGTCGGGGAGTTCATAAGATGGAGGAGGGAAGAGTGCAAGACTAGAGGAAAATCAAACCATTAGTGTAAACAGCTGAGGAAGAGTGAAACTGAAGGGCTAAGAGTGGGAGTCTGAGGAAGATGGAAAGAATGAGGGATGAAGAGTCAGCAGGTATGAATGTGTGTCGTTAAGCGGATGGGCAGAGAAATATGTAAAGGCGATAAACGGGTGAAGGCCGCCATCCATCACTGTCAAAGAGAAGGATGGAGAAGGAAAAGGAGATTTGATTAGGAAACGGGGAGAAGGATGAGATGTGACTGTAAGGTGTTGCCATCATGGCAGTGGGAGAAACTAGAAGATGATAGTTGGAAGAGTTGGGTCATGGTCTAAAGATGTGAGGAAGAGGTCAGAAGTTCAAAAGGAGTAGGATGAAAAAGGTTATTAGTGGCAGAAATGCCAGGTAAAGCAGGAGCAGGCATAAATTAAAAGTAGAATTATAAAATGCAGTCTCCTTCCTGTTCTTCACCTTTCTGCACTCCCATCTGACAAGCAAGGCCACATGTATGAGCTTCCTCCAGACTAAAAATAGGTCAGCGTTGACGGGACGTGAAGCCCACTCCCCTGGGCGACAGTCTTCTGTTTAACTCATTCATCATCCACATGTTCTTACTTAGAAGGACTTGCTTGCTTTGGTACCGTACTACCTCATCTAATCACCTAGAAAGAAACTATGTGGCTGAAGGAGTTCCTTCCTTCCTGGAAACCTGGAAACACAACCCTTCGTCTTTTTAAAGCGTTTTTTTTTTATTTATTTTTTTATCCCAATGTATGCTAAATGATTTTGTGAGAATTGATTGGAGATTTTACCAATTGTATTACCACACTGGAGCTTTTCAATGGCAGATATCAGAGGTTTTTAGGAACAATTTTGTGACTTCATAAGAACATTTTGAAACTAATGCCAAAATATCTGACAGTGTGATATTTCTCTATTTTTAGAAGTAAGTGCTTTAGAAATACCATTTTGTCTATGCGCAATGGAGTGGAATAGACCAATGGTTCCCAAAGCTGGGGTCACAATCCCACTGTGGGTCATAAACACTGAGTTAGGGGTGTTTAGATGATTTCTAGAAGTCAAATAAAATTTTAAAATAAGTCACTTTGCTACTTTTTGAAAATAATTATTGTGAAAATAGGTAGATATATGTATATAAGTACTATATAATTCTACTTGATGCACTTTGGTTTTATTACTGTTAAAGTGCCCATGACATCAGTTTCCATGTTTTCTGACTTATCTATCATGTTGCAATGTTGAGTTCTCACCTTAAACCTGCCAGAAAGAGCAAAAAACGGCGTCCATCTGTCTCCTAGTACAGCCAGTGAGAAGCTCTTCAAGATTTCAGACCCAGGTTTCAAACAGTTTTTTTCACTCCAGCCCGCTATGAGGTCATAGTGATCCGGACTTGCTTATATGGTCAATTCTCCTCCCACATGCACGTTCACGACAACTGGAGCGAGGCAGTGCCGCCGCCATTACCCATAGACAGTGTAGTGTTTAGTTTCAGTTTCGTTTCTCTTTCACGCGATGACACTGCCCCCTGCTGCAGCAGAAGTGTCAGGCTGCCAAATAAGGAGAAACCCAGCAGAACCGGATGGCGGCGCTTTCTTCTGATCTCTGAGTTGCTCGTTAGGAAATAATTACAGCGTATTTTGAGTTATAATGGTGCAACGCTAATCTAGAGGCATCAAAGATTACACCTGTTTAATATCAAGTGATTTAAATATGGAGTCACAGGCACTTTAACGTTTTTTTTTAACCTTTTTTTTTCTTTTTTTATACAACCGTTAAAATTTAGGGTCGCAAGTCTTTGTCACTATTATTTTTGTGGGTCCTAAATTGAAAAGTTTGAGAACCAGGAGAAAAAAAATGCATTTTCTGTGCCAGATGTTCATACTTAGATTTTGTGATCAAACTGATATTGGTACCATGGAAATAAAGTCCTGGAAATCTGTAAGCTATAACTCTAAAATGCTCATATGTCATGGGTGGCACTAAAACCAGTAGCAGCTGCATGGAGTTGATATATTTCAAATAATTTTTGCTCTGTCTCTTTTATTTCTCCTGATCAGAAGATCAACACTGAACTGTTTTACTTTGCCTCACAATTTTTTTGACACTATTATTTAATACATGTTCAGTTCACTGACTCATTTTCTGCTTAATCCTCAAACCTGTGACCTCCTTACTGTGATGACACAGCACTAAGCACCACTCCACTGTGCAGCTCCAGTTTCTGTTTATTGCATGTGTTTATCTAGCCCCAAATACACAACAAGTCATTTCAAAATGCTAAAGAGAAAACGGCTACCTGGTCCACTTAAGTCCATTTCAGTCATGAATCAAATTCTATAAAGTCTAACTCATTCACTGCTTCAGTTTTAACTTGTTTTTTTTTTTTAATGCTGCATTTATTTAGTTTTGGGTCTCTTGCTGAAGTAGTCATGTTTGCTTTTAGTGAGACGTGCAAATATCAGCAACTGTCAGAAGATGCAGTTCCCTAGTTTTTTGTTAAGTGTGTGGGAATCTTGAAAAAGACCAAAGATGGCAAAAGTCAATAAGTTCTCTCCAGATAGTTTTTTTCACACCATACAGGGATCTGTTTTCCTCAGCCTTATAGAATGTTGATCAGAACTGTACTCAACCCCTGAGGGTAAAATGTTAAAAATACAGTGAATGGGGGGGGGGGGGGGGGGGGGGGGGGGGGGGAGAAGTAGCATTTGCTCTATTTAAAATACAAAGACTGCAGTGTCGTCACAGCAGGACTCTGCACAAAAACAGGTTTTCAGAAATGCCTCGCTCAACTAATTCCTCCCAAAGTTCTCTTTCGTCTGAGAGGAAGGAAACAAAACCAGCTTGTGTTTCTGTTTGTGTATATTCATTTGCATGCAAGAATTTGTCTCAGTAAATCCTGTTGGAATCTATCCTGTTTGGAAGATTTTGATAATTGCTTCTATTCCTGGAACATTGCACAGTCAGATATTTTAAATGCTTTAGTTTTTTTTCTACCTCTTCCAGCTCTGAATGAGTTTAGATATTAAAAGGCTCTGAAAGACCTAGTTTTTGTTTTTCGCACGTTGTTTCTCCTGCATAAACGCCGTGAAAACTTTGTTTTTGGTGAATTTCATTCAGCCAAGTGAAAACGAGAGTGGAAAATGAAAGGGCGAGAGCATTTTATCAGCAGGTTTGTAGCAGTTTTGAGTGCTTTTGGCTTTGGCACCTTATCTAAAGTGAAGTTCTTAAACATGACTATAATCTCTTAACAAGGCAACACTTAAGATAAAATAGCTTGTTTTCTGCTCACACTGTCTGTTTGGAATAAAAACATGAAATTGGTTGAGGCTTTGAAGTCCAGCTGCCTCTTAAGGCTTGCATAGATAAGCAGCCCAGTCTTTAATGAACTTGGAACAGGTTATTACAAAGTGTGAAAAGTCATAAAACTTGAATGCTACCTGAAACTCCTTTAAAGTCCTTTATAGGCTGTAGATACTCTTTTATGTTTGCATGAAATGCTGGACTGAAAACCAGAAGGCAGAGTGCCCCCCCCCCCCCCCCCCCCCCCCCCCCCCCCCCC
>SSNR01000199.1:719491-760760 GCA_006937965.1 Callopanchax toddi
CCCCCCCCCCCCCCCGTCATTCATTCTTTCGTCCATCTATCAAGTGTGACCACGTTTCCCTCATTTCATGGTCTCGAATCCTCCATTTCCCTCCTTGATTGAAGGCTGGTTAAATCATGAAGGTGTCTGACATTCTACATCTATCGTTCATCATCCTTTGACACCTAATCATGCGTCTGCCTTCATCTGTTTCATGTAATTATCTTGAATGTCTGCAGCCCTCACATTTTGATACCTTTTTGTGTTCATTTTATCAGACTTGACATCTTTTTCTTGCTTTTTAAGTCACAAATGTAATCTTATTTAGGATTTTGCTCCCTAATGTGCACTGAAGCATATGAAGCTATACATATATAGTGTGTGGAAGGAATTAGTTTTCTTCCTGTAGGGACCTAACTTTGTCAGACTTTATATCCTTGCAGGATTAGATAGTTTTGGGGCATTCACAACATGGGAGGTATTTCCCCATCACTGTACGAGCTGCAACACAAAATCATTGCTGTTAATTTTAGTTTCTTTAGAAGTTAACCGATGCATAGTTGTTTTTTGTTTTTTTCCCAGCCCAGTCTAATTCACATGCCTTCCACTTTCTCCTCCATCCTTCCATTCACTTTCCAGTCTGTTCACTTTGGCAGCGCTCCTGCCTCGAACAGTGGGCATCCCATCTGTTCATCTCCCTTTACTGTAGCCCGAGAATGACAGGCACCCCTGGTGACAATGAGCCACACAGTGCATTTGCGAGATAATTGAGAAAATGTTCTTTTTATTGCGCTTTTTTTAAATGTCATTGTATGAAACCAGATGACACTTACCTGCTCTGTATTCTTGGTGCCTCTCATTAGCAGAGGAGCAAAGCCAATTATAGAATTATGATTTGGTTAATGGAAATCAAAAGACCTCTTTGTAACACTTCAAAAGAATTCCTGTTATCACCTCTTCGGAGCTGGCGCCGCTCCAGTTCAAAGCCAGAATCAGAACTGCCTTAAACGATCAACAGAGCGAACATCTGAGTCGTTCATGAGATGGTTTCATGTGTGCTGTTTTGTTTCTGAGCCGGATCCTTTATTTGCAGGGTAATTATAGTTTCTTTTACATAAAGTGCCACGTTTTCTTTAAGTTATGCCTCCTAATTGGCACATCTATTAGAAGAAGCCCCATGGTGCTCTGTATCCCCCTTGTAGTCTTATCTCTAAATAGCTTATTTCTGTTATCTTTAACAGACTTTTTGAGGTCATGTAAGACTAATTGTAGCCAGTGGTATGACAGAAGAAAGCAACACGCTGATAGCCATCTGTCATATTTAATTGTTTGTTCCTTATTTAATTTTCTATTTTTAGCTCATCTACATTTAATAAGCATTTAATTATCGTTTAAGCCTCCTCCTAACTCATGTCACCGATGTCAAGTTTTTTGTTTTTGCTTCTCAGCTCATTGTTTCTTTATCATGAAGCCACCCAGAGCTGCTCTCCCTCTCTTGTAATCAGCCCTTCATCACCCACCTCCTCTTATCCTAATCTTTTCCTTTTTTCCATTTTTTTTCATTAATTTCTTCTTATCACAGGATGAAGATCCATTCACAGATTCTCACTCCTCCTCTGCAATCCTTTCATCCACCCCGTCTTAGCCTTCAGTCCCCATCACCGTCTAGTGCCCCCCCTCCCTCCCTATCTATTCCTTTCTCATCGCCCTCTTATCCTCCTCTATCCAGTCAGTCTGATCTCGTGTGTCAGTGTGCCAAATCTGTTTGTGTGCACACTCAGCTTACGTAAAGAGCCTCAAATGAAGGGAGTAGTTCTCTGCTGCCGTCGCTACATAAACACACTCTGTGCTGCATCCACACACACACACACACACACACGCGCCAGGTAAGATTACATAAAAGCTAGGTGATGAAAGCCAAGCTGAGACACACCTATTGAGTAATCTGATAGCGGACAGCTGGCTGACAGAGAGATGGAGACAGTGGCAGCATTGTGAGGGTATGTAGAGGAAGAGCTGAAGGAGTGAAAGGTGTGTAAAGTTCACAACAGGATGATGAAAGCTCTGTCATCTGGGCCATATGGGAGGTTTAAACCCGTCTGTTTGTACTCTATTTGCTTCCTATGTTTCTGCTCTGAATGCACATCTGTTCATTATTCACAGTCCCTGAGTGTGTGTGAGAGAGTTCCCAGTTCAGTGAGTGTTTGAGCCCACCGCAGTGATGTACTCAGTGATTCAGCACAACAGAGCCAACCATGCAGATATTGCTCGGACTCTGCTGGGCCATTATACGCTGTATGTGTGTGTTTGAAACTCCACGGATGTTACCTTTTCCGTCTGTGCGCCTCTATAATCCGAATCAGCTCCACATGTTATCCAGGTTTAGGTTACTTTGCGTAGGCGTGTGTGTGTGTCGGTGTGGAGCACAGATCTCGCCCTCAGGTGTTTCTGCTTGTCAGGCCAGCCAGTGCAGAGGTGGGTGGGTTGTGTTTAGTGCTGAAACCTGTCCCACTCCCGTCCACACTTTGCACACTCCCACACACATCAAAAGGAAGCAGATGTAGGTCAGTGTCAGACAACCGGAGAGCTGAAGAAATTCCAATCCCACAATATCCTCTTAAGCTTTTATAGATGAAGGGAACCTGGAAAATCCTGAATTGCTTGCCTAATTCCAGTTTGGTACTCCAGAGTTTGAAAAAAAGATCCAAGAATCCACTTTGTTTAAAATCCGATTTGTGGTATCTTGATCTGATTTCCTCATGGCTGCATTCTAGTTGGATTTAAGTCGATTGTCCTCATCGTCATCTCATTCATCTGCCCAGCTTATTTTCACTCATATTCATTCTTTTACTGGTCACTTTCTTCAGCCTTTTCATGTTTCATCACACTACTAGTGGGAGTCATCTCAGCGTACTTGTTCTCCCACGCTGAATTAGTTGTTCTTTGATGACCTTGGAGTGCAGGAAAGGAGGTGAAGATGAACGGATGGTGAGAAACCTAAAACAAGAGACACATGGAGACTGTTCATAAATCACACCAGTCTTTTCCTCCTCCACCCACATGACCTGCTCATCCTTTTTTTCCCCAGCTTCCACTGTCTGTCTCCCACCCCTCCCTTATCCCTCTTCTGCACCTTGCCACCCTTTTTTTCCCCCTCCTGTCTCTCCCCTCTCCTCCTCACCTGTCTGTCAAAATGAATCAATAGCTGCGAGACTCTCTTAACGCTCCTCAGCGGGCTACATTGGCTTATTGCTGCACAAATGCACTCGGCAACACACACACACCAACGCTCGTGCAACACTTTCACACACCTCCACAGTCGCTGCCACCACATCCAGTAAGTAGTCATGCAGTGATACTCTGCACACACAGCCTCTGCATATCTTTCAACCACACACACACACACACATGCACCCACACACACACACACAGCTTAATGACACAACCAGGCTATTGAACACCGACCAGTTCAGAAGTCCAAGCCCCAACAGCCAACACCTTTACTAAAATGTCCACCGTCTTGCTCCGATGCACTCACTCCGTCTGCGTCTCTTTAGGACTGTTCCTCACAGCAGCTGCGTATACGTCGCCTCGGATCCGAACTGAACAGTTTTTTTAATGTCTTCATTTGTTTTCATGCCTCTTCTCTCTTTTTTTTTTTTACTTTTCTACTTGACAATCTATCCATTTATCCATTTAAGTCTGCCTGTCATCCTTATTTGACATGCTTTGCCTCCCTTCTCTCCCTCCCTTGTCGTGATGAAAAGGTAGAATTACTAACCTTGTTTTCCGGATCATTCCACCACGACTCCTGGAGCAGTCACATCTCTCTGTCTCTCCGCAGCTCTCTCTCTATCACAGCTCCGCGTTTCAAAAAAAAAAGCAGCACCCATCTCCCCCCTCTTTTTCCTGCCCGTATCTCTCTGTCTATCCCCCCTTTGCTTGGTGTCGACAGCTGCAGCGCTCTGTCTGCCTCCACTGACGATCTTCCATCAGGCTGCAGGCTGATTGAATTTTAAGTCATGTTAATCCCACAGAACAGGTACTGAATGAAGGAGGGGACGAAGAACAGAGGGAAAAAAATAACGGAGCGCAGTGAGAAAGCTGCGTTGTGCTCTGAAATCTCTGCTTCAAGATTTTTTTTTTCTTGTCCCACCTCTGAGTCACTTTACTCTCCGCTTATCGATTCATCCTTGCTGTTTCCTCGTCCTTTTCCTTAATTTAGTTGATTGTCCTGATCCTTATCTGGCGGAGGAGAGTGTGATTCCCTGTGAGGGGCAGAAGACGGCATTGTGATCCGTCTCTGCAGTGTCAAGCATCAAGCTGAAAGAGTACAACAAGAGGGAGAGGCATGAATATGAGGAGCAGCAGGAATGCTGAGATGAGGCGACGAAGGGTGGGGGAGTGTGAAGAGAAAAAAGACGAGGAGAGGGTAGGTTAGAAGGCAAGAGAAGCTGAAGATGAGGAGAAAATGAGGCAAAGCATGGCAATAATGAACAATGGAAGGGAACAAATCTTTAAAGAGACAAATATATTATTTCATTTATTATTTTCTGCAACTGCAAATCAACATTTGAATTTATCTTTAGATTTAAACCTTTTATAATCAGAATTGATGGAGTTGAGAACCACATAAACATTAGAGATTAGGAGATGAACCGGGCAGTGTCTGTTTTAGTTGATTTGTAGGTTGTTTGGTTGGAGGAAATATGTAGAATCTTATCAACATGCAGTAAAACGTGATCAGTCTTGTTAGAAAAGTTGCTTTGTGAAGTGGTTTATCAAATCAGATGGAAGAGAGATGTTTCAGTATCACATTTAAGTTAAGTTACTTTAAGTTACTCTGCCTAAAATGTAATAGTAAAGTTTTGTCACTATTTATGTGTAATAACTTTTAATACTGTTCTATATTTTGACTTAAAGGTTCACTGAGGAATCTTCATTTTATTGATTTCTTTCATTTTTTTTATTCGCCACAATATATTTATATATATATATATATATATATATATATATATATATATATATATATATATATATATATATATATATATATATATATATATATATACTATGTTAGAACATTGTTAAGAGGCATGAAAAAAACCGTTAAAAGCTACATCGTTTACCAATCTACCGAGTGCAGCTTTAATGGAGGATTCAAGTAGTGCGGAAGTGAGGCGCTTCAGCGAGACAGACAGCCGGATTGTCCAATCATTAATTTCAGTCCGAAACGTATGATTGGCTGAGGTTTTTAGAGAACTGCCGGACAACCACTTCTTTGATTTCTTTCGTGTTTTTTTTTTTTTATTTCTTTCGTGTTTTTTTAACGTCACTATATATTTATAGCTATACTATGTTAGAATGTTAAGAGATCTGAAAAAAAAAATAATTTTAAGCTACATTTACCAGATTACTCATATCTCCTTTAATGTTCACCATGACTGTAGCTGTGAGTCCTTCTACGATCTTTCAAACACATTAAATATCACCATAGTTGACAAGTTTGAAAATTAACAATAGAAAAATGAGTAGGTATGGTCAGTACCTTTGGAATATTCAAAGAATAATCTTGGTAATCTACCTGGCAGTAACACTACTGTAGCCATTAAAAAGAAAAGACTCATTTAGTGTGTTTTTAGGTGGGTGCTTCAGGTCACACTCCTGCTGAAAAGAGCTAAGACCTATGTTTATATTACCTGGTGCTGAAAGGTGGTTTATAATTAGGGATGCACAATACCAGAGTTTTCAAACAGAGTACAAGTACTAAAATTTGAGTACTCACCGACACAGAATACTGATGTGAGTACTAAGTGCCATTGACAAAAATCATGGTTTGGTGCAACAGAAAAACGTTAAGTGCAAGTTTTGCCAGTTTTAAAATTACTTTTTAAACACAATAACTTTGATCATCAGCAGCAGGTCATGTTACAAAACAGGATCTGTCAGCTGGTTAATTTACTATAGAATAAATCTATCATCAGTTTTTTCATCCAATCTTAACTGTAAACACAGTGGTGAAGGTCAGGGGTCAAACTAAAAGTTAGATGAAGTCCAGAAAGATTTCTCTCTCTCTCTCTTTGAGTTAGAAAATATTCTATAAAGGACTGTCTGCTTCAGTTAATCTGACCTGGACTGGATGCAGCAAATAAATCAAAACTTACTGAATAACATCTTCTGTTGTGGAAATTAAACCTTCACATCAAACTCCTCAGCTAGCTGAGTCCTAATGTGGGAAAATGGCTTTTAAATTACTAATACACAAATGACCTGCAGTAGAGTTTCAAAGTGTATTTGATTACATGATATAACAGCTTTTCATACAGACACCTGGCATGCTACATTAAATAGTACCGGCACCATAGTTTCAGAGTACTTTTACGAGTATGAACACTAGCACATGACCGTAGTATCAGACCAATACTCAGTGCTGGGATCTGAACCACAAAATGTTAACAAACTCTGAGAAAGTAATCATTGGATGTATATCGGCAACTGATTGTTTGAATCAGCCCAACTCAAGGTGGCCACCACAGCAAATATTGAGATATTGCAGGATATGTTATTTTCAAGATTTGACCAAAAATATATATACCTCAATCAGGGGTTGTAAAGTAATGAGTTACATTTTTTAAAATCTGTACTTTTACTTGAGTAAGTTTTTCTTCAACTATTGTACTTCATTACAGTTGAAATTGCATTTGTTACTAAGTTCAAAAAATATGTACAAATACTGTACAAATAAAACAGGAGACAAAGCACAGACTTCACACCAGGAGTCACTGAGTCTGTTCTTTCTCAAAACCTGACCAAAAGGGATGAGCAGCAAAGGAGGAGCTTACCTCCATGAACTATAGAAATTGTGTGTAAACTCGTGTCTATTCCGTGCGTCGTTTCATCTGCAGGCATATTAACGGTCCTGACCTGGACACACATGGAGACGTTGTAGCGTTTTGAAATAACTATTAGTTATTTTAACTACACCCTCTTCACATAAATACAGCTTATTTCTGGTTTATAATGAAAAGTGATAAACTGTCATTTAACCCTGATAATAGCTAATATTTATTGAAGGTATCTAGGTTCTTTGAAAGAGTACAGTGAATTGAAATACCTTATTAATAACGTGAAGCTGAGGCAGATAAAGATTGAGCAATCGTTTAATTTGAAAAACCTAAGAACACAGACAGATAAGACAGTTTGAAAGTTTGATGTAAACACAATTAATATTCTTAAACATGTTGAGGATGTTAAAGATAGTTTAATTGTGAGTTTTAACGGACCGTAGCATATGTTTTAATTACTAGGGAAGTTAGTTAATTTAGTTAACCTAGTTGGGACTTTAAGAGTCAATTTAGGGCTATTTTGAGTTGTTATGGAATTTGGTTTGGCTTAATTTAGTTTGGAAGAATTAAGCTTTATCAAAGCAAACCTCTCGATCAGAAAGTGGTGTTCGCTCACTGAAAGGTGGACGTTCCTGGATCTGACAGGCGTTGGTTTCTCCACGAGCTGAGGCTGGAGTCCCCAGACTCGGAGTGGTGGTCCTGGAAGGCGTGGCCGCCGAGGACCTCGCCGGACAGTCCGTGGATACGTCCCGGTCAGCAAGGGAGGCATTTCAGCAGGCATGCTGAAGTCATTTCTGATCTGCTCCCGTGGTGAGGGAGAGACGAGAGGGAGAGACACAGCAAGTCTCTCAAGGCCTTGTTCAAAGCTGATGAAGGTTCAGCTAAGATAGCAGCATAGCAGCTCCAACTGCTTTCAGGCTGTTGCAAAGACAAGACAAGACTTGACTAGACAAGACTCTATGAGGACTCGACAAGACAAGCAAAGACCGGAACTGAATATTACTTTTGAGAAGGGTTATCTTAAATTCAACCAATCAGAAGATATTAAGTGTACTAATCAAAACTGAGTTAGTGGAGTTGTGGGTGGTTCTGATTGGACAAGGGAACCGTGAGGGAGTTTACCAACTCACATATGACTTCTGCCCGTTAAAGACTCATTATAATGGTAGAAATGCATGGCATAGCAGAGAAGCATATTATAACACTTTGAGTGTGTGAGAGGGCAAATGCCCTTGAGCAGGAACACTACCAGCAAATGTTCTGTAAACAAGAGATTACAGTTGGAACACCAGTCTGTGGTGTTACAGAAGAGACTTCTTTACAGAGAGTGTTTTATTAGACCAGCTAGTGTCCAGTTAAGGTCATCTGGGAGATGGACACCTGAAAGTGGATAGTTGGACACCTGTAGGGATCTTGATTCAGGTTAAAACATAATCCAAGAGTGATTGTATTCCAAGTTATTGGGAAAAAGATGGATTATTGTTGTGATGGTCAACAGAGGTCAAAGGTCAGAGGATATAGCCTATTTGGTGAGGCTACAACGTTCACCCCACACTGACTGACAGAAAAACAGCCTCATCCTGAACTTCAATGAGATAAAACAAAAAGTGAATAAAATTATAGAACTTGTATGTTTTTAAGTTGATGTTGGTAAATGAAGTGTAGAAATATAACCACAAGAATAGACAGATATTAATTTGGGGGGTAAAAAATGTCCCCTCTTGTCCTTTATGCACAGGAGTGATGCCCACTGCTGCTGCTAAAAAAGTAACCATTAAATCGGAGTCTTCTTACTTTAAACTGAGTGGATTTATGTTGTAGTAGCATTACTATTACTGGAATGCGTAATTGAAGTATGTTTTACATCTCAGCAGGGGATGACTTTGTTTTAAAATCATGCAACATGAAAGGTGGCAAGTTGTACACGTTTCTTCAGAGAATTATAGTCCTTTAAAAGTTGAATCTATTTTTCTGACACTACCATATTTGAAATGTGGGGTTAATCTGCACATTTATTTAGATTTTTTGGATGGATTGAATTGCTCTGCTACCAAATATCAAACTATGTGAATCAAATCTTTTAAATGGATATCATCAAGATTCATGCTCATTTTTGACTTTTCTTCCTTGTGCTGCACCTTAAGATCCAGTCTGTGTTTTGGTCTGTTTCACTGATCTAAATTTAAACTTTCATAGTTTTATAAAGTTAAGTGTTTTGACAGCAAAATTCTCTCGGATTTCTCAAATTTTTCATTAAAACATATTGGAGGTAGCAAAGAAACTCTTAACTCCTCCTTAGCTGTGATGAAATAAGAGCAATTAGTTTTACCAGTGGGAATAGCAATGCATACTTTTGGACAGAAAATGCATGTTTAATTAGCTCGTGTTTGCATGCACTTAAAATGAGTCAAGTATTTGTATAAATAACTAAAGATCTGAAGTTGTGAGTTCAGATTGTGCAGAGTTTTACTGTCTCACCTGTATGCACACTGCTCTGTGAAGGAAACATGAATGATTAAAGTACGCTGAGAACTGCTGGCCTTATCACTCAATGCATTAATGATTATAGGCCAGTTTTCTATAAAAGTTTCATGTAAAGCACTAAGAAGGTACAGTTTGGTCCTAAAGAAAAAATAACAAGGTATTTCTGTTTTTGAGGGTATTTTTCACTATAAAGGATTACAGTCTTCTATTCTGATGGGTGGATGGATGAAGTGGGATGGTGGAAGAGGTTAAAAAAAAAAAGTCAGCTGTTGTGATGACAGGAAGCAAAGTGCCTTAAGCAACTGTGGGTCAGACCAGGATGAAAGATTGAGCAGAGGATGATTAAGAGACGGAGCGTATAAGTACTGACTTGTGAGGGCAGAGGTAGAAACGAGAGGCCAAGGATCCCTGTGGGCGTGAGGGAGATAAGTGAAAAAGAGAGGGGTGGGTGAAGGAAATAAAGGAGAGGAAGGAGTGATAGGAACAAGTGTAGACGATGCCACTTCAAACGGTGGTTGATTTCCCTGCCATGCTGCGATAGCTGCTGGAAATAGCCATTTAATGGGAACCGTTTGTGTTCGGGGGGGGTGTCACATTACTGAAGCAGAACGTATAACATCAGAGCTATCGGATGTTGGAAATAGGTCATTTCCAGCATTCACAGATGCACAATTTAGTTTTGTCATCAACACCACACACTGGTGATAAAACTTCAGAGAGATACGAGTGAAAGATGGTTTAGAAAGGAAGAGGTCAGCGATGGAGATTTGCTTGTGTTATGGATGAATCGGTTCTTTGCGTGTCTCAATTTCCACCCAGGAGTCAATTTTTTATCCTCCATCTTTCTCATTATCTGCGTCGTCCTGCTTATCTCTTTACCTTTAAAGGATATACGTCTCATCTCTGCCTCACATTTTTGTTTCTTTGAGTTTGTTTATCCCCGCTTTCTCTATCTGGAGTCTTTTGATATTTCTCTCTCCTGAGGGCTGGTGTGTGTTTTTTAACCCTCTAAAACAGACGTCTTTTAAAGCAAGGTCCAGCAAGGAGAAGTTTGATATTTAATTTCACACAGTCCTATCCTATTTTTACAGTGTTCGGGTGTCTTTCTTGTGTATTCACTGTTAAATTTTTACTGGTGTAGCATTCAGTTGACTTGTCACAGTGACCTTGGTGAATGGGAACAAAAAACTGCTGTGGCCTCCTGCAGCACAATTAGTTTTAATTCAGGGCAGCTCACAACTTGCAGCTAAACTTTTAGATTCGGCACAAGCAAGCAATCTTTAGGGGAAAGGTCAGAGACTTTCTGTATGAGCAACATTTCCTTTGACCACAGATCAATCTGGTTAAAATAAAACGCACAGAGGGAAGTGTTTTCTTCTCCGTAGGATGGAGAAGGAAGCTGTGCAATTGGCAGCATCTTCAGCTCGCTCTGAGTAATGCAGCACTTAATCATAAAGAGGGCGGACCTGTTCTGCTTCGGTTTGTCCAAATTAGCTCTCAAAGTGCAAATGGTTGCAGGGGAGTCGGCCTACTGACCCAGGGCTGGACAAATCAATCTGCTTCCTCCCAGACTGGTTTAATGGTCAGCTCACTGGTTGTATCAACAAACTGGAGACATATCAGTGACAAGTATTTCTGTAGCTCCCTGGGGTAGATTAAGAGACTTAAGCAGATGGTATTAGCCTCCTCTGAGAACTGAAGGACTTTTTAACCAAGAGGATTTATTGCATGATGTCTGACAAATGAACATGTTAGCTTGGTTTGGGTCAGTCTGTGGACTATAAAGGTACAGGAGGGAGGGTCAGGTGGATTGTAGACGGTTTTAAACAACATTTCAAACATGTTTTGCAGGGAAGCATCAAGTAAGACTAATGTTGTTATAGCAGATCTTTTATTTGATTCTATTTTCATTTCGGTTTTTGTTTTGTTTTTGGGGGGATCCGGTAATTAGGCCCCCTTTCCACTAGGTTCTAATCCCAGCTGCAGCCTTTCTGCATGGAGTTGAGCTTTTGCCCTCAGGCATAGGTGGGTTTCTTCTAGGTACTCTGGTTTTCCCCAACAGATCCACAGAGTGTGGGTTGTCCTCGCATGGTCTTGGGGTCTGTAGGCCCTTATAAAGAACACAGTGGGCTCCTCGTTACTACTGCAAAACTATAGCAATATTTCAGTAGCATGGATGCGGCGGTTTATAATCAGGGGTGCACATAATGTTTAAAATGAAGTACTCAAGTGAGTACCAGACATTGGTGTTTGAGGGTGGGTGCTATAGTAACAATAATACACATAATTTTTTGGCGCTTGTGGACCTCTATGATGTTTATGTGGTGGGGGCATATCAGGTGGGGAGTAGGAAAGTGCTAATGTCTGTGTATCCATGGTGTGGACCTCAGCATCGGCTTTGATCCTTAATGGTCTTAAACCTGTTGACAGTCTTAGTCTTGCTGTAATGGGGTCTGGGGTGTGATGTGATCTTGGATATGTGTGGTAGGATTGAAGGAACATGAGGCGTGGTGAGCCCGAAGGAGAACATCTCAAGGATACAGAAAATAGCTAAGAAATACCTATTTGGCAAGTATTAAGAGTGTAGCAATATCAGGATGCTGAAGGGGGTTTTCCACATTTTCTGGAATTCAGCCACATCCTAATAGGGTTGCAGAGGGCATAGAAGAGCCGAAATGCACTCTGAAAGGGACCTTAGACCAGAATCAACAAATCACAACTCGAACACGGGCGACTTAAAAGTCTTGATTTATTAAAACATTCATCGGATCTGATAGTTGACCTTTTTTTTGAGTTGCTTAGGCCGTGTTTTTTAAATCTCTTATATTGACTTTGGCAATTGGCTCATCTCTTTATCAAAATGGCTGCTTAGTATCATTTCTAATACACGGTTGTTTTCTTCTGCAGTCAGACTGGAAACAAGAACAGTAGACAAGTGTGCAGCTTACATCCGAGCCTTGACAGCAGCTGTGGAGCATGTCCTCGCCAGCAGCACATTTGTATACAAGCATGTGTTTTTATGTGAGAGCAACAAAACATGGAGACTTTTCCTTTTCCTCAAAACATGGCTGAGATTTTCTTCAGTCTCACACCAAAATGCAAGTTTTAGGCTTTTTAGCTTTTATTCATCAAAGTGACATCAAAGAGAGCTCTGATCAAGCCTAAACTCGTCCTTCTTCATGAACATACAGACTATCATCACACAGGTCCTCAATAGGAGCAGGGAGTCCAGCAGCAGATGGTCTAACACCTACACAGTCCTAATCTCAGAATAAGGACACACACCCAACTGAGAAATCTGGGAGGTTTAATATTTCTGACACTCAATTATCAGATTTTTCTTTTCATTTTTGAGGAGTTTCTTGCGTTTTAATTGTAGATGAATAAGATAGTCACTGTTGTTTAGCTGTTTGTGCCTGAATTAGATAATTTGACATAAAGTGAGGATGCAGTCATCAGTGAATGAGTCACAAGAGACACGTTTGGCTAAATTTGACCACCCAAAGCACAGATACGTAATCATGAGTGTATTTATGTTCACGGCTAACGTATAACAAACGGAGCATGATTGACTACACTGTAACGCAGAGATTACAGTGAGTGTATGATTGTACACACAAACAACACACCCTGTTGTTAGCGACACGCATACTCTCGCAGGGCTGAATGAATCACACACACACACACACTCTTAGCTGTGCTGTGAGGGGCAAATGTGGAGGTTTGGATCGAAAGGCAGACCTTCCCTCCATCTATTTGTCTCAATCTGGAGCTAATGAGGGACAAGGACAGACACACAATCTCACATGTGCACAACAAGCCACACAACACTGCTTTCTAATTTTCTTCTTGGAGCCGTTTTCATGTCATTGTGCTTTTATTTATTCCCCCTGCATTAGTGAACGTGTCTCCAAAACTGGTTTCTGCTGGCAGATCTTTACTTTTTTTCCTAACCAATCATAAGCAGCAGCAAACGAAGTACAAAAAGACAAGCTTGGCCTCGTTTGTCAGCCTCACTTCACGTTTTAAACCTCGACAAACGCAGTCAGACATTCAAACACGGGGGTGAATTCACTTCAGGGACCTGCCGGTTTGAGAAAATCAAAATTGCAAGCTAAATATTTTCAACGGTGGGTTGTTTAATGCATTATGTGCTAGAAAGTACAAGTGGAAATAACATTGAGTACAAGGGAACTATTAACTCTGTTTATGAGTCACTGCACAAATGGGTCTGTGCAGAAATGCAACGGGTTGTTAGAAAAGGCTGTTAAATGTCAAAATACTGATTTGGGAAACAAAAATAAAAAATGCATATTAGATGCATTTTGCTACTCTAAAATAAGCTGCAGTTTCTTGGCATTAAATCAGAGTTGGAGAAGCAGGGGTGTGTGTGTCTGGGTGTTACAGATAAAGTGAGGCTGACGAATTTATACGCACATAATTTTGAGATAATGACAAATCATTTAGGAACTAATGAAGTTTTTTAGTCTGTGCACTGAAGCATTTTAATACCACAGTGTTTCTGCTGTAATATGGTGCACAATTCACTTTTCTCTTTTTATCTTTTATTAAGGCAAATCTTTTATTGCAGTTAAATTTCTTTACAAGTTCATTAAGTGTTGTAGGATATTTACATAAATGGTTTTCCCAAAAAATGATTAAAACAATATACCACAGCGTAAATCATACTTGAAGCCTTTAAAGTTCCTTTATAGCCTGCAGAAAAGCACATTAAGTCAGTCGATGTTTATGGATCACAGGAGGACATTTCATATCTTTTTTTAAATACCGTTATTAATTCAGGTAACATCCCATTGAGATTTAAGAATCTCTTTTCAAGCAAGACCTAAAGTCATCTGGGGGTTCAGTATCTTGCCTAAGGATAACTTGACACATGGCTTGGGCTGGGGATTGAACCCTTGTATCCCACATTGTAGATGACCTCTCTTCCTCTGAGCTATGGTCTCCCCAATCTGAAGTAGTTTGCCTGTTTGTTCGTAGTCCTTATAAGTACATTTACCAAGGCTGTTTAGGTCCTGCTTCTGACTAGTCAACTAACTTATTTAAAGGGTGACTCTTGAGTGATGTAAGTAGTTGTGATTGGTTGAATCATAGGCATATACAGATTGATTGTTGAGAAAACGGAATGCCTTTTGCGCACTAGGCTTGGGCGGGATCCAAATTTTGATACTGTCAAATTTCTGCCACATTTTCCCGGGGTATACAGTATTACCGTGACCAGGGTTGGCCTGGGATCATAATTCGGGCAGGGCATTTTCCATCATTGCTCCCACCATGAGTGCATACAGCTGATGTTCAGTTCGGACGGCTACCACTGTTGACTGAAGTGCTGTAAGCGCGCAAACAGACCCACAGCTATACGAGCTCTCACAGCAACAAGGAAATGCTGAGTAATACAGGGGAGGGGGAATCTGTGTATTCTTCGTTCTTTCGTTTCTGAGATGGAAACGAAACAACCAGATGCAGCAGTTATTTGGTTTTTTCCCTTGTCAAAAGAAAATCGGAAATGCGACCAAACGGGAAAATCCCGCTGTTGACTGAAGCCCTAAGTGCTCTTGAACACATCCGTTTCTATACGAGCTCGTGCTGCAACAAGGAAGTGCTGATTAAAACGAGCTGCTTGGATAGTGGGCTGCACGAGCGTCCCAGACTGGCCCAAACCATCAGCTCACCGGCAGTCCAGCGCTGACCGTGCCTTTTTTAAATGACCGTATTGAAACAGATACTGTTGCTATTTTTAAATACCGGCTGTATACTGTATTACCGTAATACTGCCCAAGCCTATTGTGCACCCTGATCATAAAACTATTTGCATTTTAAGGTAGAAAACATTCATGCTAAGTTGATTGGCTACTCTAAATAGTCTCTAAGTGTGAATGTTTTATGTGTTTTGTGGCCCTGTGATGGATCGATAACCTATCCAGGGTGAGTTCCACTTCAATCCAGTGGAGATGCAGCTTAGATTTTGTGGTGCTCTTCGCTTCTCTCTCATCTCAAATGGTGACTTCAAAAATACAAACTGTTGTCTTCATAGTGGGTTGTTAGGTCAATAGTTTGTGAAAACATTGAGAGCATGTACCTGGTTCCTCCTCTCCAGTGCTCCCATGGTGTTTGTGTGTGTTTTTTTTTTTTAGATTAATAGCTTTGAGGAAGAATTGAGGGTGTATATTTGGGGGATTGTTAATTGGAATGTGTGTGTCGTACAGGACATCACATGCAACATATTCAGTGAAACAGCCTAACATTTTCTAAATGCTGCTTTTTTACTTACCACAGTTTTTGCTACACATCCTCTGCATCATTCCACTCCATACAAGGTTCCCCTATGTCTGCTCATGAAGGTGTCCACTCTTTGCATTCCTTGCAGGGTCTTCCCTGTCCATCTTGACCAAAATAGGAGAGTCTTGTCCTCCTACATCCATAATCAGTCCTGGGTTGTTTCCAAATCTGCCTAAAATAGTTGAAGCTTCTTCACCTACAGTGATAATCACTCAGTCCTGGAATGTTCCTCCGTATCTCTTCTACCCTTCTCTTTAACTTTTACACACACACAGATGTTCTTGTGATATATTTGTACTCATTATGTAAGCAGGAGTCTCATAATAAACACTGGTAATTTAAAATTAAACACTATAAATGTTAGTTTTAGTGGAACCAATGGTCTTTATAAGCACCAGCGTTCTTGTAACTGGTTCAAAATCATCTGAGAATCAAAGTGTTCAGATCTTAGAAAGCCACAAAACTAAAAACACTACTCCTAAACCCAGATGTGTTCAAAAATAACTGAACCTTCACACGGATGGATCCACCTGAGTCACTGCTGAAATCCCATTACCATCACATTGACTGTGCCAGTAATGAAAGTTTATAGACATTACTCTCATATGACATTTTGAGATGTTTATTGCAACTTAAAGCATTATTAACTGGCTGCATGCAGAGCAGGCCTGTTGGTGCCAGATCCCTGGTGTTGATCACCCAGGCAGAACTTCCTGGCTCATCTAAACTGGCACAGCCTTGATTCACCTTTTGCTTCCACCACTGATGAGGCTTAAAAAAAAACATACAATTTGCAAGTTGTTGCTGCCAGCGAGTCGTCTCGGCGCACACAACGAGCTGCATGCACGGTTTGGGGAGGAGAAGCACAAGTCCAAATCAAAGATCATTAAAGACCCAAATGTGAAAAACTAATTACTGAAGAGCAAATCACAAACAATCACAAGGCTATAAAAATATTCCATAAATAATGCATGATGTTCTGTGAGAAAGTGTAGACGGTTATAGTACGCTGTGTGCAGAAGAGGCGGCTCTTAGTCATCTGGTGTTCTGGGCTCCCTTTACTCTTAAAATAGACTGTTTTAGCATTAAAGTCTTCCCACTGAGCCTTATAAGGGAAGGAAGGATTAAATATGGTTTTGCTGGTTGAGTCAACATTTCCATTTTTGGTTGGCTTTTTAAATAGGATTCCAGCTTTCCTTGTTCAATATTTATTAGCAGAGAAACACATCTGAATCACAGGCTCACAGCGGAGGGAGCCCTTTAGATGTGATGCATTACTTTGACAGGATTGTACCGAGACTTCAGCCATTATCATCATGGTAAATGGAAACTGGCTGAATTGAATTTTCTACTGGCTTTATACACGGTGTGATAAAGACGAGGTGCTTTAACGACTTTAGAAAGCAGAATTGGACTCACTAAAACGTGTTTTTGCCCACTGTTTGTTTTGTGTTGTCAGTTAAAGTAGCTGTAATCTAATAGCATTTTCTGAATGTTTATACAAAAAAGCAGGAGGACATGAGCCACGTATTCAAACTGAAGCATAATGAGATGATTAAAGTGCACAAAGATTTGTGGGTTTTGTGTTTTGACAGTAAAAATCAAATCCGTCTTTGCACCAAACCTGTTGCTTGTCTTGGAAGTGCTCTAGAAAAGTTTAGTAGACACTTGTTTTCTTCTGTCTGTTGGATTACTCCAGTTGGCCATTGTTAAAATCAGACTGTAAACACTAATGAATATTATCTTGTCTTATTAATCTAAATTGTTTTTATTTAGTGCCAGTATGAGATTCCTGATTGTATGACTGAGGTTTCAGTGTGAAATTGGAAAATTTCCATGACAGTTGCCTTTGAAAACGGCAACAAATGGTATCACTACTACTACTAGGGGTGTAAGAAAATATCAATTCACTGATATATCATGATATTTTATGTCACAATAATATATTAATATTCTTAAAGCACAATGTTGATTTCTTATTAAAAGTTTACATGCAACAATTAACAGTGGTAGTTCATTTTTGTGTTGTATTTCAACATCCGATCACTTGTTGGCTGCAGTCATTAGTCCTCAGCAGTCCTCTGCTTCAATGGAACATTGAGATCTCACGATCGTACCGGTGAGTGGCAAATGTTGCTAACTTCACACAGCTATCTGATTTAATAAATCAGAGAGGATACAGCAGGCCCCAGCAGCTTTCAAAGCTGAAATGTGGGCACATTTTGGTTTCAAAACAAAGAAATGTAGTAAAGACTGTGACAGGAGCTATGTAGTCTGTCAAATCTGCAGCGGCAGAGTCAAATACTCGGGCAGCACACAGAAATTTGAGCACATGTGGCTAGATACCATGCCGACGTAGCGTTAAAGGCTCATTTTGAGATAAAGTGAATTGATTCTGCTCAGCAGACAACTGAAGAGGCTAACGTTTCTGTTCAGCTGTGACAGTTTTCCAACAAATAAAGTAATAAATATCACGAAATATGGTATTCCTTCTAGTATCGCGATATATTGCAATATATCATATCATTGCCCCTGTATCGTGTTGCATTTCCTATTGCCAGATTCTCGCCAATACACACCGCTTAATACTACTGCTTGACTACTCCAATAATTAAAGTTTAGGTTTAAAACTATAATAAGTTGTATTTGTTTGTTGTTATTTTTATTTTAGTGCAAAAATGAGTAAAATGAGACATATTTGTGTATAGATAGATATTATTTTTGGTCATTAACATTTTATTTCCCAAACAATAAATGTAAATTAAAAAAAAAAAGATTAAATTAAAGAGTTCATTTGAGTGTCATTATTACAAAGAGAAGTTATTCAGTTATATTTTATTCAGCCTTTCACACAGTGTTGTCTTAAAGCTAAACTACAAATGTATGTTTCTTTTCAGCCCTACATAATAAGTTGTTTAGTGTTAACATGCTGTGGTTTTATTTTATTTCAATAATTCTGATCATTTCTTATTACTGAAACCTGCTACTAAGTTAGCAGAGAAGATATTAAAACTTATCTAGCTTCAAGAGAAATTAAATTAAACGGGTCAACAGACCTCGGTTATATCTGTAAAAGTTGGCCAACATAACCAACGGCAGAAATTAATTTAATCAAAAACCCCTGCCTGAAGCTCATCTCCTGACTGTAGTCCTAAATCACGAATATAGGGTCTGAAAAGTGTTTCTTGTGGAAATCATACCTGCGAGGGCCAAGAGCACTCAGTCTGAAATTCAGAGCTGCACCGATTGAATCCAAATAGATTAAAGCCAACAGTTTAACTGTTAGTGTTACGATGTGAAAAGGGTTTCAAGAGTGTGTTCTGGTTACTATCGAAGCTCTGCCAGGCATACTTTAAACCACAACTGTACTATAAATGAATACACTCTCTAATGGCTTCTACAGATGCAGTCTTTTGTCTGTTTTTATGATGTTGTGGAATGCTGATCTACTAACAACGTATTTCTTTTAATCAAAGATGCTCATATTTTGCTAGTACTTGGTGTGTTTTGGATAGCATGGTTGAAAGTTTTTTCTGAAATCTGAATTAAACAGAATTCCCTTTTGTGTGTGTGTGTGTGTGTGTGTGTGTGTGTGTGTGTGTGTGTGTGTGTGTGTGTGTGTGTGTGTGTGTGTGTGTGTGTGTGTGTGTGTGTGTGGTAAAGATTTAGCATCCTGAGCTGCTTTTGGCTGCAGTAAAATCTCTCAGAAGGTGCTTCATCCTCCAGTGGTTTTAATTTTCCAAGGAGACGCTTTTCAAGCGTTGCTGCGCTGAAATAAAAATGAAAATGTATTTTAATTTAAACAATATCCCCAAATTTCCCCCTGAAGTAGATTTCTCATCTAATTGTTTCTTTTTTTGTCTGCCAAAACCACTGAGTGATTGTTGTTGCAGAGAGGTGACTCGATCTTTCACAGGTTCAAGATAATTAACACAAAGGACCAAACACCTGCTAACAGAGTCTGAGAGGAAGTCTCTGTGGGTTTGGATCCGTTTGATGGGTCAAACTGCTTAAGGATTCCCTGATTCCCTCTGAGGAGCAATCTGTTTTAATTAGCGTGTTTGGTTTTTAGATATTTTAAGGAGGTTTTATTTTATTTAGACCATTAGAACATGAGTACTGCTTAGGATAACACTGTTCATAAAAACAGTCATCCTGCTGAACAATAAAGCATTATTTTCAGGTAAAGACAGTTTGTTTATTTTTATGTCAAACTTTTTTGTGTTTAATTTTCTTTACACACCTTCAGCATCCCATTTCCCCAGACTCCCTATATACTCTACAGTATGGCTGCAAAGCTCTATGGAATCAAAAAATCTGACATAAAAGCTGACGTTTCTACAGTCTATGTAATTTCTACTGAACAGCCACCATTGTGGAAGCAGATACCCCACCCATAGAAAGCAGCTGACTCAAAAGTTGATGCGGTGCTCATGATTAAGATTTATTAACCGACTTCCTGCTGAAAACTGTAGTTACGCCAGAAACTTCCAGTGCAGGGAAAAGTGCAGATTCTGTTCTTTTCTCATCCTTTTTGTCAAAGACTGCTGGCAGTTTCAGCACCACGGCCAGCTCACAGGGAAACACTAATAACAGGACGTTCTGCTTTCTGTCGTCTAAAAACCTCATTTGTACAACTTTTAAGACACGTAGTGTAAAAATTCATCCAGTTGAATCTTTTTGGAGCATTTTAAACAGTTTGAGTTGTTTTAGGGGTGAGTTTAATCCCCTTTCATGAATCCTTTGTGATTCTCCCATCTGAGACTGCGCTGATTGCTGTTTACTGTTTGGAATCACTAACTACCCATTAGTGCTTCACGATGCCCCACCTACCAGATCAGGCTATCTCCCAAGACCGAGTAGTAAAATGGTTCAGCACATGTTGTTTCTTCAGCCTTGAAATTACATTTCCACACTTTTTGTTTATGAAGTATTTCTACAATCAGGATTTTATTTACACAGAACTGGCCAACAAGAAACATCAAGTACTGACAAAGACGAGCAGGAAGATTTGTTGTCCTGGCTGAGCCACCATATGATCGCATTTACAGTGGAAACATTTCTGCCCTCAACTGAAAATTGTTCTGTCACGGAGGTGTGATAGGAGTTATTACCGGAAACATCTCCAATGTTTTTTTTTTCTTTCATAGAAGAAGAAAAATCTTATTGGCAAATGTCAAACACTGTTTCCAGATTTAATTTGTAGACCAGGCATGAAATGCACAAATGTGTTATCTTTAGAACGTGGGTGGTTTTTAAAACACGTGATGAGTTCATAGTTTGAAGAAAATCAAATATTCAATCCTCTGCTGCTTTTCCTTTAGCATCTCAAGCAGTGGGAGTGTATTATAGGGCTATAAAGGCCACTGAGATTAGATGAGGGTGTGTGGTGTCCTCCGTGCATGGCAAATAATCATTAAATACTTCAAGTGGAAGGAAGAGAGAGCCAAAAATTAGAGGAATGAGAAGTGAGGCATTTAAAATGTGACCTTTTTAAAAAGAATGTGATCATAGCTGTTTGATTAACACAGACTTCAGGGCTGACACAATCATCTGAAGGATACTGAGAGTAGATGTTCTGGTTTTGGAATACTTTGTTTTAAAGTTTATACCTATGAGTAATTTTGCCCCTTTGGGATTTAAACTTCTCCCTGGAGTTTACACATCTGGATTTTTAATTTAATGACCTGTACTAAAGGATATCTGATAAGTTTGTGAAGGTTAATTAATTTGGTCAGTCTGACTAAAAATGCATGTTTTTTTTCTACTGTTCACCTGGAAACATTAGTGACACTAAATGAGCCTAAATACCATCACGTTTTGATCATGAGTTGTATTTTTTCTTTGAGGAAACTTAGCATAACATATGTATTTAGTGTAGGTCATTATAATGTTTAAAAGTGATACTGTGTGTGTGTGTGTGTGTGTGTGTGTGTGTGTGTGTGTGTGTGTGTGTGTGTGTGTGTGTGTGTGTGTGTGTGTGGTGTGTGTGTGTGTGTGTGTGTGTGGTGTGTGTGTGTGTGTGTCTTACTCCAAGCTGTATAGGCTCAAAGCCTACTACCAATTAAGCATATCAGGTGATGTGCATCTCTGTGATGAGAAGGGGTGTGGTCTAATGACATCAACACCCTATATCAGGTGTGCATAATTATTAGGCAACTTCCTTTTCTTTGGCAAAATGGGTCAAAAGAAGGACTTGACAGGCTCAGAAAAGTCAAAAATAGTGAGATATCTTGCAGAGGGATGCAGTACACTTAAAATTGCAAAGCTTCTGAAGCGTGATCATCGAACAATCAAGCGTTTCATTCAAAATAGTCAACAGGGTCGCAAGAAGCGTGTGGAAAAACCAAGGCGCAAAATAACTGCCCATGAACTGAGAAGAGTCCAGCGTGCAGCTGCCAAGATGCCACTTGCCACCAGTTTGGCCATATTTCAGAGCTGCAACATCACTGGAGTGCCCAAAAGCACAAGGTGTGCAATACTCAGAGACATGGCCAAGGTAAGAAAGGCTGAAAGACGACCACCACTGAACAAGACACACAAGCTGAAACGTCAGGACTGGGCCAAGAAATATCTCCAGACTGATTTTTCTAAGGTTTTATGGACTGATGAAATGAGAGTGAGTCTTGATGGGCCAGATGGATGGGCCCGTGGCTGGATTGGTAAAGGGCAGAGAACTCCAGTCTGACTCAGACGCCAGCAAGGTGGAGGTGGAGTACTCGTTTGGGCTGGTATCATCAAAGATGAGCTTGTGGGGCCTTTTCGGGTTGAGGATGGAGTCAAGCTCAACTCCCAGTCCTACTGCCAGTTTCTGGAAGACACCTTCAAGCAGTGGTACAGGAAGAAGTCTGCATCCTTCAAGAAAAACATGATTTTCATGCAGGACAATGCTCCATCACACGCGTCCAAGTACTCCACAGCGTGGCTGGCGAGAAAGGGTATAAAAGAAGGAAAACTAATGACATGGCCTCCTTGTTCACCTGATCTGAACCCCATTGAGAACCTGTGGTCCATCATCAAATGTGAGATTTACAAAGAGGGAAAACAGTACACCTCTCTGAACAGTGTCTGGGAGGCTGTGGTTGCTGCTGCACGCAATGTTGATGGTGAACAGATCAAAACACTGACAGAATCCATGGATGGCAGGCTTTTGAGTGTCCTTGCAAAGAAAGGTGGCTATATTGGTCACTGATTTGTTTTTGAATGTCAGAAATGTATATTTCTGAATGTGGAGATGTTACATTGGTTTCACTGGTAAAAATAAATAATTGAAATGGGTATATATTTGTTTTTGTTAAGTTGCCTAATACCGTAATTATGCACACCTGATATAGGGTGTTGATGTCATTAGACCACACCCCTTCTCATTACAGAGATGCACATCACCTGATATGCTTCATTGGTAGTAGGCTTTAGAGCCTGTACAGCTTGGAGTAAGACAACATGCATAAAGAGGATGATGTGGTCAAAATACTCATTTGCCTAATAATTCTGCACTCACTGTATTAATATCCACATTGACTTACTGTTGGTTATTCATGTAATTTCTCTCACTTATAAAACATTGCATCACTTGTGTCTGCAGTAACATAGTGTAAAACCAGATTTTAAAAAGTAAAGTTGCAATAATCACTTGAGGATGAATCATACTAGCAGCAGCGCTGAGTCATTTAACATGTTTTTACTCCTTCGTCGCTGCTCATGTCGTTGTGTGTTTTTAAGATTTGATTTTCTATTTTCTTGTTGCTGCCTCTGGGTGTGTTTCCAAACAAGAGTTGGTTTCAGAAGCAACTCATCTGTCTGAGTGCATTTGCAGCCGATCTGTGTTTTTGTGTGGTTTCCTTCACATCTGCGTGCTCATTCACTCCTCGGGCATTCTGCGTGTTGAACTTGTTTATGTGTTTTGGCCAGTGGTTAAGGCATGACTGATGAAGACGGGGAGACACAGGAGGAGGGTAGATAAAAGAAAAATGACCTGACATATCCTCTATTCAACTCCTAATCACAGTAAAGAGAATGGAGGCAGCATATAAGTGCAGAGGACAGTGATCAAGTGTCTGTCATGCAAAATCAGATCTCTAAATCTGCAGCTGCATCATCTTGATGCTCAGCAGTTTATTGCAATAAATTGGAAAAACCCTGCATAGTATATTTATAGGTTAAGGCAATTATGAATTTATTTTCTTATGCTTTTGAGTTGCTTGTAGCCATGTTTGTAGTCTTTCTGAATAATTTTTTTTAAGCCTCTCACCCACTGCAGACTCTCAGTAAATTGTCTGCTTGCACCTTGATGTATCTTTTTCATGCTTTAACCAGGTATACACTGTGATTTTGAGCAGTCTCATGCTGATCTCAAACAGTGAAATGTCAATAATAAATAACACTGTCTGGACTCCAATCAGTCTCTCGCTGCTCTTAGTCCTCCTCTGTTGAATGTCTTCTATCTTTTGATAAAATTGTTTTTTTTTTAAACTCTGGGAAATAAAGACTAACATTTCAACTCTCCAAAACTTGCAATGCAGCTTTGAATCTAATCTCCAGACGGTTTCACAGAAATGTGATTAAAACACCTCACATGTAGACCAGGACAGCAACAACCCTAACGATCCTCAGGAGGAAGGATTGGGGATTGATTTTACATTAATCAATCTCCCACTGCATTTTTAAAGCATAGTACTGCACATATTTCTGTTTGGAATGAGAAAACTCCTCAGATGAAATGTAAAATGTCTAAAAGAAATTGCCCTGGATGACTGAGAACCTTCACCCCACACACAAACCCAGTGCTGCTCTAGTTTTCATTATGACTCCACATTGGTTGTGTTTTCACTGAAAAACTGTGAGACATTACTTCACGTCTCACATAGGACTCATCCTCACATTTTGTGTGTTCAACCAAAGTTTTTGATGATTTTGCTTCAAAACAAACAGAAAGTTAAGTAGAATAAAATGTCAGTCGTGGGATTCAAACATGTAATGTCTAGTTGAGTCATCATTCTAGGCCATAATCAGTGTAAAACCATACTGTGTATAATATGTAATCACAGTTAATCCAGTCTGTTATAAACTGTACCACTAACCTGGACACAGTGAAGTAGACACCTGTATACAGGACTCCTGGTTGGAACCTGCTTCTGGGATGCTGTGTTGAATTTAAAGTCTCAACTCTTTATTTTTACTGAAATCTGTAGCCTTATTGAACATCGACATGTTACAGGTCTGACCCCGACCTTGACCCTGGGCTGCATCAAAGCCTGCGTTGTCCAGTCAGTAAGATAACAGCTCACTTTGCTTCAGGCACAGTTGTAAAGTTTTCAAGTTAAGATCATATTGATTCTCTCAAAGCAAACGTAAAACTAGAGAAAATGTGCCAATCTTACAAACATCATTTTATATCATTTTAACAGCATAGACAGGTATAAATTACTCTAAAGAGTACAATCTGTGAAATTGCCTTTACGCTATTTTCAGAGACTGTTTATGAGGCATAAACAAGGTTCCTTCTATCTCCTGTTTGCTGTTTTACTAGTTCAGATCTGTGAAATACTAATGGTAAATAAATAAGGAGCTGTCTGGATGTCAACACAGTAACACCAACCTTTTTATTTTTTCTTCTCCTAATAATAATGTTGTTTATTCACCTGCCAGGTGTTATAAAAAATGACATCTAATTCCGGTGTAGACGGATCGTTGACTAGACAACACAAACTAACAAGTGGCACATTGTATTTTTTCTTGAGATGTTCAGGCTGCATTTGAATACCAGGAGTTTGAAATGTCTGTACAGCTCATTTCAGTTTGTGTACATGTAGACAGGGCTGTATCTGGGACTACATTTAGCACTGAGGCAGGACAAATAATCTACAAATACTGGGGTATCATCCAAAGTCGCTGAACATTCAGATGTCCTACTTTACAGAATAAACCCTCATGTTTCCACTACAGGAACCAAGGCCAAACAGATTACCAGGGTAGAAGGTAACCCCAGTAGGGAGGTAGTACTTTTTAAACTAGCTGGAACCCTCTGGGTGATGGGGAGGAGCATTCCTTAATGAAAACTCTACAAACCACGGCTGAAAGAACTGTTGATGGTCCAATAATAATAAATACCAGTTTAACAAGTTCTTGTTCACACAAATTAGGCTTTAGAGATGTTTAGAGACATACTTAGATGTGGAGCTTCCTGTTAGTAGACCGTCTCTTTAAAAGGACTTAAGGTTGATTGAAATCTGTTTGACTCCCTGACCTGTCGTTGCAGGTTTTACTGGTCTAGATCAGTGGTTCCTAAACGTTTCAACTTCTGACCCACAAAATAACAGTAGCTTCAATTTTCCAGTGATTTCTGGTTGAATTATACAAACATTAAATTTAGTTAGAGTAGTTTGCTTAATTAATCAGAATATATTATAGCTGTACATGAAGACTGTAAAAGGTAAAGCTGGAACACAGAGTGCCCCTAGTGTCTGGTTGCAGTAACAATTTAAACTCACCCCGTCTATGAAAGTGACTGAAACATTTCCCTGATTAATAAATACAAATGAACCTCAATATTTTTCCAGGTGTTGAAACCTTTTTATTCCCTTTTTGCTGTGCTGCTGCTGCTGCATGTTCAAATGTTAATTTCTCTAATACTTTAGCTGTAATTTATTATTTTAAATCATTGTGTGTGGGGGTAGTAGATGGGCCTGTTAGAGGATACACTCTCATGTCTTTGCTTTTATACAACAGAAGTGGGCAGAGACAGTCTTTAGTGTAAATTGTTTGCAGTTGAGTGAGCAATTAGAAATCAGTACTTGGCTCAAAGGGAGGCTCGAGCAATTATCAGCAACTGCATCAGGATGGACGACCAGATATTAAAACTATAGAAACTAACATTGAGTGATGAACATAAAAACAAACACAACCAGCAGGTGATGTTGTGGTAACAAAGTTAAAGCTGGTAAAGAAGGAATCTGACTTGTCAATTTAAATCACTTTGATTTGGAAAAAGGTTTTTCATTAGACCCTGAACAAGTAGGAATCTGCATGTAGACGATTTCATTTTTTTCTCCCAATAAAATGTATCTATTGGATGTAAATGTGTGTGTGTGTGTGTGTGTGTGTGTGTGTGTGTGTGTGTGTGTGTGTGTGTGTGTGTGTGTGTGTGTGTGTGTGTGGTTGAATTCATAATGAAAAACATTTGGATGTGAAAGTCATCATCATCCCTAGCAGGGAAGTGTGTTTTGCATGCAGGAAGCTGTCGGAGCAGCAGCAGAGTTGTTTCAGGCCATCCGAACCAGGAAAGCCCCCCTGAATGTTGTGACATAACTGAGAGCGGCACAAAGACTGATGGGAAATATAAGGAGTGATGCTAAGTGGAAGGAAGGGAAAGTTCAAAGTGTGTGTGTTGCATATCATTATGGCCAGCATCAGGGAAACGTTGAGGAAGTGTGTGTGTGTTGGTGTGTGTGATAGCTGCAGGCATTCAGAGCAGCATGCTAATGAACACATTGATCTGGTACAGCAGAGGAAAAGGACAAACCTCCATGTATTAATGGTGCCTCTGTTTTATTGTTTCATTATTCCTTTGTTGAAGAGCAGAGATTTGTATTATCTGTCTGTAATCCTGTTAATTCGCTCTGCCACCGTTCTGTTTTATTGTTTTTCCCCTTAAACTCATTAAATTTGTTCACACATATTTGTTATAACTGAAGAGGTCATCAAAAAGAGAAACTTTTTAAAAATTGATGAATTTGAGTAGCTGAAATATCAAAATACCCTTAAGCTTTTTTCAAAAGAAACAATTAGCTTTAAACTTTTTTTTTTCTTGCGTTTCCAGTTTTCTGCGTTTATTTTGTGCTCCTTCTTAACCTAAGTCTCTGGTCAGAGAGTAAAGTAGTTACTGTCATGAAACACTTAGAAATACAATTCTTAGTTAACAGCTATTTAGACTTTACAGCTAGTGAAGGAAACAATATGGAGAATGTTTTTGTACTGATTGTTTGAGGAGCATCACTTGTGTTTTAATAGAAAGTAGTGATTTAAGTGACCATAAACACAGGGGAAAATGTGTAAAATTAAGGGGGGCCCAGAAGAAAAAGTTAGGGAACCACTGGTCTAATCAGTTTTTGAAAGCAGCTGCATTTGTAACATGAAGAAAAGTGGTGTAAGCACATTTATCTGGAGGTATACCATTCCTTTGATTAGTCTCTTCTTAGATACGCAAAGTTATTGAAGAAACCACTCGACAATTTTGAGGTTCAACTGAAGCTTCACAGCACAGAATATTGTACAGAAGTTTTAAACCATCCCTACTTTTAAAACTTCCAAGCAGCTCTAAAAGTCACGTAATCTTTTCAAATGATCCTGATCAATTAGCTCTTTAAGCTCTCTGGAATACTTTCACATTTTTATTTGGACATTAGCTGCTTTTCACTTACCGGTATATCCAGTTCAATTTTCACATCTGACCAAAACGACATATTATGTAGTGTTTGTCTGAAAAACTAGGAAAAGTGGCGGAGCAGACAAGTGTCAGGGCTGTGTGTAAGAAAACATTTACATACCCATCAGATCTTAATGTCCTTTAGTGGATTAGTGAACCATAACAAGGTTCCAGCTCTGTGAGAAACATTGTGTTGAAGCTTAAACACCATCTTATGTTTATTTAACAAAAGTTGTTGGTATTTTTTAAAGATTCAGCCAAAAGTTGAGCTACTGAACTGAAAATTGATGAAATGCAGCCAAAGAATTCCTTTTAATGACCTTTAGAAAGCCTGTAAACATCCTGGAATGACCACCTTCAAAGATTACAAGCAAGTCTGCCTTCCTGGCTTCAAAATATAAAGGAACTGAAGAACTTTAGGCCTGCAGTTTTCTGTATATGGACTTGGGTGTGAACTACTTAAATTAAACTGTAAAACAGGATTTCACGTTGCTGTATAGAGACGTGTCTATGGGGCAGCACTATATATTAAAGAGCAGTTACTGCTAGCAGACACTGTAAATGCAGGAGAACATGTCAGCATGTTTTTGAAGTGTTTTTGTGGTTACAGCGCTGAGCGTTTTGTTTTGGTCCACAGCTTGTAGCCCAAGGCTTGGCAGAGCAGCACAGCCATATGATTCCCTCTGCTCTCTTCTGTTTTTGTCCTCTACAGCTCTGCTCTTTGTAGCAGGAGCCTGAGAATATAGTGTCATTTTATGTTTATCCCTATACATGTCAGAAAATACAAAAAAAACATTTCCCTTTCTGGGAATATGATCATCTCTGAAGACATTCAGCATTTCTCCTTAGTTTTATCTTGATTTTAATAAAAATTCTCCACCAGAGGCCTGGGGTTTTTGAAAAGTCTTTGTAGGATTTTTTAAAATGCCAACAAATAAACACTGGGGATCCTGTTATTGCACACGGTGCGACTGTTAGGAAGCCAAAGACTCGTGAAGCATTGAGTTTAAACCATCTCGAGTAGGCTTGTTGAGTCCAGGTTTAGGAACTTCAACTAAGACTTTCTGGGTTTTTTTTTATTCATTTTGAATAGTTCTGTATTTATTCCATCTCATTTACACTTCAGTTCATGTTTCCTTACTTTTTCTTTTGAACGACCACAGAAGTGACAGCATGAGTGCTGCAGCCAGCCTGATTTATAAAAGTGATGCTCTGTGCATTTTTATAATGTAGAGCTGGAATAAACTTTTGCAGATCTAAAGACATTGAACCAAGTCTCATTATGATGCTAAATCTATAATATGATAACCTGGAACTAATCAATCATAATTTTCACATCGAGACATAAACCCTGATACAAGTCAATGTTATAATCTTTAATAAAGCTGATAAAACATTTAATAATACATCTGGTATACTTGGATGTTTAGGCTCTGCTAGCATGACTGACTGCCATGCGTTTGTCATGAAAAGACATTGATTTTTCCACCATGCCCTTCTCTGGTACTGTAATGAGGTCTGTTTATTTATTGACCATCTTCTCTCTCTTACAGGATTTATGAGTGACTGGTGAAACAGTTATTTAACATCAGCATGAGTTTGACTACCAGCTAAACAGCTAAATTATGGTTGTGAATCCTGCTCATGTGAAGTAATTTTATACAGGTGCATATGAGGGCTTTGCCTCATCATATCCTCAAATATATTATTTAAAGTTGTAATATTGTGTGTGTAATATTTTTTAAAATATCACAATATAAATTTGACATCACAACTTAATATTTCCTAATTTGTACAAAGTGTATAAGCTTGTTTGCACCAGTAGAAGCTGCTACCTGCAGCACAGATTATGAGATATAAAAATATGTATTGTCAGAAATATCAATATTACGTATTTCCAATAAAAGTTGTGATCAACCATTGAGGCTATGATTACCACACCTATTGCATTATGTAGTACTACTACTAGTAGTAGTAGTACTAGTTATTTGGTATATAAAAATGAAGTATGATATCATTTTTTAAAGTATATGCGATAAGACATTTCCTTTTATTGATGGGTGTTTATAGTTTTTATATGTATTTTCTGAAACAGGGGTGTCAAACCCCAGTCCTGTAGGGCTGCTATCCTTTATGTTTTAGATGTTTCTCAGCTCCATCACACCTGATCTGAGTCAGTGGGGGACTCACGGGCCTCCATAGAACTTGAGGAAATGCTGACTTTTTTTTTTTACACTTTGTATATAATTCTGTATGATTAGTTTTCACATAACCAATTAGAAATTGCACCTGTGAGCTGTGATATATTCTTGGAAATAATGACAGATCATTGTGAATAGATGATTATACACCTGGTGCTGACTGTGGGAGCTTTTGATCCTGATCACTAATGAAGTAACCTTTGACCTGATGAATATCCAGGTTGGATTCATACACTCGTTAAATCTTGTGCTGAGGAATTAGTGTGCAGGCTTCTCTCTGCTCGACTTTAAACAAATCATGTCCGAAAATGATTAAGTTTCGTCTTGTTCTCTCCTTCATTTTCTCTCTTCTGGTTGATTCAGAGTTTAATTGGCATGATTACCGGTATTATTTTTCTGTAAACAACCATAAAGAAATGAAATGTAATTAATTTCAGCAGTCGACTTCCCCTGTGTTCTTTGAGTGGACACTTTGTTTTTGTTAAGTTAAGATGGTGCAGTTTTTGTGTGGACTCAAATGAGGTTTTGTGAAGTTACTTGTTTACTAGTGTGTAGATAGTGTGTTTGAATTTGGAGCAAATCACTTAATTGCTGCCTCTAGTAGTTGATTTGTCTTCACCATGAGTTGCTTTTTGTGTTGTGTGAGTTTTTATGATGGACTAACGGTTTCCTCCACTTGTTGTTTCTTCTTCTGTTTCCAGACCAACATCCCGTTCCTCCAGAATGTTCTGTCCAACAATCAGTTCCTGCACTCCACCGTGGACACACAGTTCATCGACGAGAACCCAGAACTCTTCAACCTCAAGCCCACTCAGAACCGAGCCCAGAAACTCCTGCACTACCTCGGTCAGTGTGCAAACCCTAGTAAACCCATTAGTTTAAACTGTTAAAACCAGGTTAGCATGAATTTAAGGTTAATAACTGCAGACATCTGGAACAGAATCATATATTTATTGTTTCATTTGTGGCTTCAGAGATGTGAAATAAATCACCTTTCAAGAACTAAAGCGGTGAACTGGTTTAGCTATGTGTAGATGAGGGATTTGTTTCTTATGCAAGAGATGAGTCTCAATTCTCAGACTGAAGAGAGAGGTATAAATAAAATCCCTTCCAGCAAGCCTTAGGTGGGGGAAAAAATCCAACTATTGTATTGAGTGTGAAAGTGAGACTCTAAGGGGAACTAGCCCTGATGCTGCATTTTATTCTAGCTTTTAATTGTGCTATGTTTTTAAATGTTCTCTTTTTTTATGCTGCTGTGAAGGTCATGTGATGGTTAACGGACCAACCACACCCATCCCGGTCAAGGCTAAGCCGTCCTCCACGGACCCCGTGGTTCCTCCTGTCACTCTGGGTAGGTTCACATTTTATTCTACAGTCAATGAAATATCTGCATAGCTCACTAAGTAGCTCAGTATTTGTTATATTTAAATTTGAAAGGTTGCAACACAGTCATACATTAATTACATCCTGACTAATTATTCCCATTGAGTTTATTACATTCCGACATATTTAAAAGTCAGTGCCACAGCGAAGGTGAGGGGTTTCCTTTCCCAACAGGCACCACAGCTAAAAGCGTGGACACTTGTGAATCTAAAGGGCTCTTTGGATAAAAGAACCCACCGAATGACAAATGTGCTGTCGAGCAGTCCGATAGCTGTAGGCAGGAAGGCCTTCCTGAACGGCTCAGTCTGGCACTCTGGGATGAAAGGGTTTTAGCCCGGAGTGCTCTGTTGAACTGTGATCACAGCTCATTGTTTGTGCAGGCACAAGTTCTCCACTTCTCCCTCTCTTCTCTGCACCAGCTCTCCTGAAGTCCTGCAGCAACAGCGAGCATCCATGCTGCTCCCTCAGAGCTCATTCAGCTCCTTAACGCCTCGGGAGTGGGGATCTTATTTCCTCTCATTTAGATTTTTGCTAAGTTTTACTCTTATATATGATTTAAAAAGGCTTCCAAGAACTGGAAAAACTGTCTAAATTGGGTATTAAGTATTTATTATTTAGCAGTCATTACATCAAGTAAGAAAAAATTCCCTAAAATTTAAAATGTTTATTTGCAATGATGTCACAACCTGTCATGTGTCTGCGTTTAATTGGTCCTTTCCTGCAGCTCTTCCCTTTTATCCACAAACTGCTGTAAATTTAAGCGTCTTCCTCCTTTGAAAGCGCTGAAACAGCAAGCTGTATCAGTCTGACATGTTCATCAGCACCTAGCTCTGCCTCAGCACATTACCCAGCATGCCCTGTAAACACAAATTTACAGCAAAATAATGTGAATAATATGAGTCATAATCAAGCGTGACTAATCGTATCTGACATCTAAAAGCGTGCTCAGTGGAATGAAATTCAACTGAATGAGATCTTCAGTGTTTTTGTCTGCTTCCCTATTTTGAGTATGCAGATTTTTTTGTTTTGTTTTAAGTGATTATTACCCATCTCACTTGTTGCAGGCTGTAAACACACACAGAAACCCACTAAACACACAAACTGCACTGGCTCTCACTCACTTCAGTACACCTACTGTAAGCAGCTGATGAGGTCGTCGTATGCAGCACAGAGACGCACAGAGGCATACCTAAAGCCTAGTAATGAGATTTGTAATGTGCTTATATCCTTTCTTTCATTTGACGGAGGGATTGGGAGAAAAGAGGGATTAGGCCTGTATTATCACACTCTGTCTAGAGAGGCGTGGAGGGAGGAACGGGGACATGAAAGGAGAAACAGGTTACGACAGGAGAAACGAAGGCCAGCCTTTAATCCCCGCAGAGAAAATGTTCAGCTGGACATGATGGATAGAAAGGAGAATTTGATCAAGGCGGTGAGGAATGTGTAACCTTCATAGATTGAAGATGAGCAAAAATACAGAAAAGCGTTGGTCTGTCAGAATATAATGAGATAAACTAAAACATTTTTGAAGAAATTCTGAAGGATGCAAGTTGAGCTACTGTCTAAAATACAACATTGATCCACTTTCCTCATAAAAAATGATTGGAAATTTAGAACTGATTCTTGCAGTAACCTAAACTCTGATAAAACGCCTGTTTCGCTGTATGAGAAATCTAAAGAGAACGAGGATCAACAGAAATGTCAAAGCTACAGAGCTAGTGGCTCATTAGGTCACCATGGTAACCACACTTCTGTTCCTTCTCCCCGAGAAGACTGTGAGACAAGCAGGGTTTAATATGAGCTTCAAACAAACAATTACTGCTAAAAAAAAAATCAATAAGTCTTAAATAAAATAAGTTCCTGAACAGTCAGGTTGACCTGGTTGTCATGTTTCAGTTTTTACATGCGTTTAGTGTTTTTTTTGTGCAGTACTACAAGTTATAGAGGTCCTTCCAAGTTTGAAGAGACAGTTCTGTTCTCAGTTAAGTAAATAGGAGCTGTGCACCCTGTACTTTAGGGGGATTTAGAAGAAGACTATGTCCTATTGTAGGCTGGTAAAACGCTCAAAAACAGGCTCATAAACAGTTAAATGTTGCATTGTAAGATATCATAAAACTTAACTCCTAATATGTTAAAATTAGGTCTATCAGGAGACAAGACGGACTTCACAGTATTTTTAAGAAAACTTCAAAGATAAACTATACGTCTAATGACATGTCTTGAGATTTAACCACAAAATCAAAATCTGGCGTTTCTCCTTAATTTATTATGTCTGTTCCAACTTTAGTTCACCTATCCACGACCTTCCATTTAATGCTGTACCTTTACACAAACAGAAATCATTTTTTAAAATATGTAAATAACATTAACTTTCCTCAGTCTAATGAAAAGAATAACCAATCTGGGTTGCCGAGAGATTGTTTCCAGGAGGTTTTAAAGAACTAGGAGATGGTTACATCGATACAGCCCAGCCTGCTATATGCCCATGTGCTTCTTCAACAATATAAGCATGTCTTGAACTCTTTGAGCTTCAGCTTTGCCTCCTGCAGCTGAAAAGCACTAACTTGGGAGCGAATTGCAGGGAGCTGCAATGTATGGCATTTTTATCTTACAAGCTGCTTGTTGCTCTGTCAGATTGTTTCTACGGAGTACACACACACATGCACACACACACAATGTAAAAATTATGAAGGCATCTTCAATGCTAACTTAGCCAGATGAAGGCATGCTGACAGCAGCTGTCTTGATGACATATTTTGTCATGTTTTAATATTAATAGATCCTGTGCCACCCCTAGTAAAAATGGTTAAAGGGATTAAAACACCAGTTAAACCATGTAAAGTCCAATTTTTTGTGACTCATTCAAACTTTGATTGATATTTCTACTATAGTATTTGCTTGAGATGTGCCATTTCTCCAAACTTGATTTGCCAAAATCTCTTTGTTAATAACCACTTATAGTAAAGGGTGCTTCATTGCTTATTCATTGTCACCTTTAATTATAAGAAGCCCCTGTTGGAGGTGTTCCAAGCCCACTGATTTTAGAGGAGAAGCTAGCAGTAAGGTGCTCCTGTCTTGACAGATCCCGTTTCGTTTTTATTGCCTAATTAGGGTTTGTATTTTGCGATATTCCCTCTGAAGGCTGATTACCGGTGGTTCATAGATGGTTTAGAGTCGCACCTTGTTCCAATTATTGTCAGGATTTATTTAATGGAAGACATCTAGAGGTTAATCACCAGATGCCTCTGAGCCAGCCCCAGGAAAAATGACACCCTACACCTCCCAATTATACACTAGCTTTCCATTTATAGGGTGAGTAATAGTTGAGTATTTAAAGAATGCATTACTGTGTGGTTCTATGAATGAAGACTGCTGAAATTAATGCCTCAGCATTCCATTTTTTTGTTTTCTTCCTCTTTGTAGTTTTTTTACTCTTATTTCACGCCTTCAAAGAAATCCCATGTCTTTGGCTTTGTGTTGTTTTTTGGGTTCTTTTTACAATTTAAGCCCAGACGTCACCGTGGGCAAACTTTAAAAGGAGTCTGAGTTCTGCTTTCTGAAACCTGAAGATACTCTGCTGCAGACGCACTTCAAGAAAATCCAAAAAGACTAGTTCTTTATTTCTCTGTCGCAGCTCTTAAATGTGGAGGAAGATGAACATGTCTGCCTGTTAGCCAGTGTCTTACTGGGTAAAGTAAATAATTGAATGTGTTTGTGAAGCAGGCATGGGAGCATACAAGTGGTCCTCTCCTGTTCCATCTGCTTTTTAACAAGCAGTCACAGCTGATTACCTTTTCCAGCACACCTGACTTTAATAAAGCTCTAATTAACAATCACACTGCAGGCATCAGACTGTTAAATGGTCCTAAACACGCAGAAATGTCTGATTTATTTGGGATATTTTGGTTAGCTCACTTTTAGCAGGCAAGACGAGCTGTTTCTCCTCTGAAATTGTAATATGAGGACCTGTGAGTGCCGTCTCTCTGGACATTTTGTAGCTGGAGGAGAGGAGCTGCAGAGAGCAGACAGGTGAAGAATGTCAACGGAGGAGGAAAGAAGTGACATGAGGCTGAGAGACGGAGGAGTGGAGTGTGTGCAGAGAAGCTGGGAGTGGGAGTTAGGGAGGCTTTCAATGCAAATGAGAGGGTATGTTTATGTGCAAGTGGGTCAGTAGTCAAGCACAGCAGCCACGTGGGACTTGTATCTTTTTACTATTGGTTTTTTTACTATACAACATACAAACTCACTTCAACACTAATGTTCCTTGAAAACTGTTACACGCTGAGGTCCTTTTAAGCATAGACACTGCAGTCCCTGTGCATCTGACCCCTTTTTCTTTGTGATTGTGCAGAAACTAATGTGTTGACGGAGCAAGTTAGTTAAATAGAACGCTACTGCAAATGTGAGAAATAGAAGGGAAACTTTGAGGATTAATGATTGTTTCTGTGAGTTTTTTTCTTCTAAATAATGAGTTTTATTAGTTAAAATGTCTGTACCAATTAACATCAGCAGCAGGACTCCATAGAGCTCACGTAAATGTTTTTTTCAGTGAGATTATTTTGTGTGCTAGTCTTCACTTTGATTTTGTGACCTTGAAAACCATCAGATCAAAGCTGCTATGCTTTCTGCAGTGAGGTAAAACTAAAAATGTCAGAAACGTATTGAACATTAAGCTGCTCAGAGGAGAGGTTGAACTGTTTAATTTACAACATTTCTTTAATATTTTGAATAATTTGCATCAACTACGTCAGAGCATTCTAAGGTGATTAAAAGTCGACACGCTCATGGGCAGAATTGTCGTTGCACTTGACTCCTGCTTTTCCTGGTGGGCATTCTTTTCAGTATAACAATGACAGACCCCAAAGGAAATTGACCAGAAGCCTATACTCACTTTTTTAAAAGCCATATTATATTTTCAAGGGAAATGATAAGACCTTGAAAGTGTTATGTATTAGTCTAGACAGAAAATTTTACTGTTGGAGACAAAACATGGGAAACTTAAAAATCTGTTTCTGGCTGCAGTCTACTTGAGTATTTCACAACTTAGTAACATTAATGTGTATGAATATTAGTTATATTTATGGGTGTCTGGTTCTTAATGTACAGACTACCTAAACATATTCAACCTCCGACAGTCAATCATCTTTTCCTCAACAGAGTGGATTTATTGGATATAGTATGAGGTACCAGTCAGCATCAAGATGTTACTCTGACTCCAGCCTTCTGGATAATGGACACTATGCAAAGTGTTGCATTACATTCAGTAGACTGAAATGAGCACACATCAATACATCATCTTCCTGCAACACAATTGGGCAAACATGTGGGAGGAGTCTTAAATTAGGCCTAACTTACCTGTGCTGGTTGCTTCAGCACAGAGACCAGCCCTCGAGGTTCCAGCTCCACCTCGAGTCCAGCCCCTTGTCCTACGGCACAGTGTCCGTGTTGTCCCTCCATGTTGCATCTTAGACGGTCTCTTTTAAGAACTTTCACCCATTTCATACTCAAATATTACATGTTACCTGCACTCCACATCTCTACAGTCTTGCACTGTTTTACAGCTTATTTCATGCATCACCTAAGCTGTTAGCTACATTTTTAATTAGATACCGGTAAATTGTGAAAATATAAAACATTTATTACTGGCCATTCTTATTTGCTAAGCTGTTTATTCTTAAAAAGCCAACATGGGTCAAAAACCAAGCAAGGAAATCTATAGGAATCAGCCATCAGCTGCCCTGAACATAAACATCTGTATTAACTATCAAAACAACTCTAGTCTGTTTTTTTTTTTTTTTTTGTCTGTCAGAGCAGGAGTATGTCTGAGTAGGTGGATAATACCAACCTTTACTAGTCTGACTGATGCACACCACAGCAAAATAGATCCACATTCTGGTTCCAGTTTATAGCCTCAGGTTATAGATGTGCTTAAATACATAGAGGTTGGTAATAATAAGGTAAGATCTCTGCAGTGTTAGCTTTTCAGACCAACTGTGATGAACTGGAAGTGTCATTATTATTCCTGGGAATTCAGCTTAAGTTTGCGTTATTCTCTGTGGATGCTTTTAGCAGGCATCTTGTGTTTTAATACTGTATGTGATGGAGTTTTGTGAGCTCTCCAGAAATGACCTCATGTCTAACAATCCTTATTCCTGGTTCCTCTGGGATTAGAGCCTGCTGGTTTTCTGAGACGCTCCTAATGGATGTGATGAGGGTTCACCTCTTTTCAGCTCAGCTGTTTTCCTCACATCATTTTAACTGTACTTACTGTCAGGTTTGAATACAGTTTTAGTTTGACTAAATGCTTAGCATGGTTTGTTATGATGTTTATAGTGATTTAATTATACTCACTAATCTCTAGACATCGTTTGAAGCTTCAGAATGTTCAATTCCTGTGTGTAGGTAGATCCAGACAGAACCATCTTCTGAGCATGCCTGCTTGTGTGGAAAGTTCTCTCCTCGCTGCTTTTCTCTCAGCGCAAACCTAAAAGAAGTTGAAAATTAGGTTTTAATTGACCTGTCTATATTTAACCCAAACAAATGATGTTGAAATTCAGGCTTTTCTACTTTGTGTACAAAGACGTCTTCTTACCTTTCACTTTTTAACCAAATTTACATGTAGTTTATGCAACAGGCAAAGTGATGTCTTCTGTCTTTTCAACATTTTGCTGGGGGGAATATTAACACAGCAGAGTGGCCAAATCTCTAACAGCCAACAGGCTTTTTGTATTTTCATATTTTGTGATATATCACAAAGCTCCCATTTTATAAGTCTCATTGACTTATAAAAGTCTGTTACGTTTGCAGTTTGGACATTAAAGTTTATTTTTTCATGTTGCTCTTTTTTTTCTACATAAGTTTGATAAAGCTGATTCAGACTGCTTTAAACTCAAACTACTGAGCACACTACTTTGTCTGCATCACAGTGAACAAAAACTCAATTATTGTGTTAAAAAAAAGTCAACATTCTGTATAAGTTTTTCTCTTTTTAGCTTAAGTAGCTCACATCTTCATAAACTGAATATCAGCAGAGATCTCTAACACTGCTAGCACACACATGAGCGCCACAGCAATTGATTTCAAAATAAAAGCACCACAAAAGTCAGTTTCAAAGTAAAAGCAGAGCTTTTGGATTTGCATGCAGAAATATGTGTATAATTTCAGATTGTTGATAGATCTCACCAAATGGAGGCAGCTTGCTTTTGGGACATATAATGCATGTTGGATTTTTTTATTTTTAAATGTTTTTTAGAGTCAATAAAGCTGTATGATCTAAAAGGGAATATTTCAACTGAAATATCTATTTTAAATGGCCTAAATGATTCAATAGTTTTCAAATATATAGATCTTTATGCATACTAATACCTGCCCACCTTCTATAATGACTTGAAATACTGAACACAATGCTGACAATTGTTATCACTGAGTTCCAGATGTCAAGTCCTGAGACACATAACCCAATAAAAAGATGGCTGAATCCTTTTTTTTTTTTTGCTTGTAAAATTTGCAACTTTTCAAAGTGATCTACTTGTTACCTAAGCAAAGTCAAAGTTCAGACTTAATACTCTGCTTTGTTGCTGGTTAATGACTAATTTTAAGGGCAATGACGATCAATGGGTGCCTCCTATCTGTATGATTCCACTTGATTCATTCCTAGTGAAGACTACTGTATATTCTAGGCAAAACAAAATACTCAAAATTTACATTAGGAATTAATTAAAATCTTGTTTTGAGTGTGACATTGTTTATTTATTAAAAATAAATCCTAGCAGTGGATTTTGCCTGATAATTGTGCATGCTGTGAATGAATTATGACACTTGCACAGTGAATTAGGATGGTAAATTTCCTTAAGCATCAGTGTTTTTGGTAATCGGATGTCAGTTAAATCAAAGGCAAGAATAGCTGCTGTTACTCCAGAGCTATCAGAGAGATGCCTCTGAGCTCTGTATTCGGCTCTGTCTGGTTGTCTTTATTGGACTGAGGTTCTGCAGGGTGATGGGAGTATCAGATCAGTGAGGAGAGTTTAGGGAAGGGGTTATACAATGACTTTAGACAGAGCAGTGAGTTGTGTGCAGAGGAGTTGGGTGGTAGGAGGTTTTCAATGTAAATGAGATGGTTTTGTTTATATGTAAGTAGGTCAGCAAACACGTGGGACTTGCATCTTTTATACTACGTTTTTTGTTGTTCCTGGCACTACATCATCAAGACAAATCCACTAAATTGTTGACTGTTTTCCAGGAAACTGTCACATGTATGTGGAGGCACTTCAGTCCCAGTACACCCCCTCTCATGTGTCGTATCCAAAAGCAGAGCTGGTGATGAGCTGCAGTTCATCAGAACATGTTCTGACTTTGGAACTGCATGAGCGTGACAGATAGGACTTTGGTGATTAATCACTCCTTGCTCTTCAGTTGTTTAACACAGATCCTGATAAGTTCATATCCATATTTATTCAGCAGAGAGACTTAACGAAGCCCATTTAGTCTGCTGCAAATTTTGGATGTGAGCAAAAATGTTATCTTCTGTTTGGTTAATTCTGCTTATCCTGGTTTTAGAAACAACTAAAGCAAAGATGATTTGTTCTCAGGCATGAGATTGAGCAAAAATACATCTGCATAGAGACAAGAGAAACGGACAGTTGGAGACCCAACCAAACCTCATTAACTAGTCTTATTGACTGATGACTGTACACACCACAGCCAGAATAGATCCATATTCTCATTCTAATGTATTACTGCCTCAGGTTATGTTTGTTTTCAGTCACATGGCAGAGAAAAAGATTAGGATTGAAGATGGTCAGTGTTTTTTTTTCTCTCCTTTTTTTTATTTACAACAGATACATTCAGTTTTTAATATTTTAAAGCTTAAATAGGAAAATAATTATTGGCTTTAAAGCCTGTCACACTGAGCTAAACTGCAGACAAGTCAAGAGTTATGTACATTACTACTTGAACTCACACAAGCCAGACAGATTGAATGTAAAGGCCTTGTCAGTGAGCAACTCAAAAATAAGCAGCGGATTTGCTGAATGTAAATTGAGCAGCCAAACAACTTTGAAAAGCAAATATTTTGGAAGAAAATCTCCATAGACAATTCTGGTCCTAAGCAAGGCAGATACCTCAGTACTCTGCATTAAATTACATCCAAGTTCCATAAATCTGTCTTATTCCAGCTACTACCGGTACATACGTTTGGTGTACAACAAGCTGTGACTGGGCATGCAGATACTCATTTTAGTTACTGATGGGCCTTTCACAAAACTATTTCACAGTATGGCTGCAATGACTCCCTTATAGACCACCTCTGGTTGTTCACACTACACCAATCGAGTCACCCACATCTCTTAAGTATGACTGTTTAACTAATGAAGGCATCCTTGCAGAAGTAGTAGCGATCTTGAATGGGGTTGACTCTAAAATGTTATCAGTTGTAGATGAACATCCAGTGGTTACTTTCTGAGTTTCATTCCTGTGGTTCAATGGATATTTTGCCAATAGATGCACTCATTCATAGGCATTTACTGCACGTTTAGCTTTTCAGCAGTGTTTGATAATTAAACACAAAATGATTTTAAAAGTTTTAATAGTGTTGGATTCTTTCATATCCAGAGATCATAGCCAATTCAGCCACAGACAGTCAGTTGTCTTTCCTC
>SSNR01000199.1:766965-782201 GCA_006937965.1 Callopanchax toddi
TTTGAAAAGCAAATATTTTGGAAGAAAATCTCCATAGACAATTCTGGTCCTAAGCAAGGCAGATACCTCAGTACTCTGCATTAAATTACATCCAAGTTCCATAAATCTGTCTTATTCCAGCTACTACCGGTACATACGTTTGGTGTACAACAAGCTGTGACTGGGCATGCAGATACTCATTTTAGTTACTGATGGGCCTTTCACAAAACTATTTCACAGTATGGCTGCAATGACTCCCTTATAGACCACCTCTGGTTGTTCACACTACACCAATCGAGTCACCCACATCTCTTAAGTATGACTGTTTAACTAATGAAGGCATCCTTGCAGAAGTAGTAGCGATCTTGAATGGGGTTGACTCTAAAATGTTATCAGTTGTAGATGAACATCCAGTGGTTACTTTCTGAGTTTCATTCCTGTGGTTCAATGGATATTTTGCCAATAGATGCACTCATTCATAGGCATTTACTGCACGTTTAGCTTTTCAGCAGTGTTTGATAATTAAACACAAAATGATTTTAAAAGTTTTAATAGTGTTGGATTCTTTCATATCCAGAGATCATAGCCAATTCAGCCACAGACAGTCAGTTGTCTTTCCTCAGCAGAGTGGATTTACTAGATATAGTCTGGGAGACCCACCTCCCTTTGACTCGTACCACTCAGCAAAAGGCTGTTTAGTCTAGGCTCAACCTCTGGGGGACATGGCCATTGAGCAGTCAGTCACAATACACTTTGCAGACATAGATGTGCATCAGGATCTTCTTGCAATACAGTCGGCCTTAATGGTGTGGAGGAGTCGTGATTTAGACTCAACTCTTCTGTTTGGTGCTTTGACATTGGCACAAAGACCAGTCCCCCTGGCAGAGGGTTCCACCCATCAGCTCCACCCTGAGCCCAGCTCCTTGGCTCTAGCTGGCTTCATGTGCACATTTCTGTGTCCATCACACAGCACATGCATGCTTCATCTACACCTGGTATCTCCACACAACCTCCACAGTCTCACACTGATCTTCAGTTTATTCATGCATCATCCAAGCTTTTAGTCAAATGCTAAAACAATATATAGAAAACATCCAGCTATTTATTCTTATTTGCTAAGCTGATTGTTCTTAAAAAAAAAAAGTAAATATTTTTAACCTTGTTTTTAGGGCCAGTAAGTTATGAACTTGGCTTTAATAAAATGTCAAGATTCGTATCAATTATGGTACACTACTTGGATTTACTCCAAAATATTTTTATTTTATGTAGCATTACCACAAAATGATGGATAAATCTGGAAAATCAAAGAATAAAGCCTTACAGGCTGTGCTGATCTTGTTGACCTTTCCTTTTGCAGAACAGTATTCCACACAATAAAACCTATTTATTATGGATCTCCAACCTATTGATGTATAATCAGAATCAACAAGTTTTGTTTGTAACACCAAAGATGATCAAGAAAGAACCAAAGCAGATCCCTGCTTGAGTTCCTGAACCAAACAAAACACCCTGAATGCTTTCCGTGTCATTATATGTTAATAAAGTACAGCATGTGTCTTAATGTAGTTTACCATCTTAATAGCAATAAAGCTCAAAGTAAAGCTGTGGAACATCATGCTCATGCATGACGCCTCTCTAATTGGTGGTGTTATGAGACATAAAACAGGATCAAAGGATAGAAGACTCAAAATGTAATGAGCTGTATGAAAAGTGTAAATAGATTCTGGAACCAGTTTGTTTTCACCTGGCTGCATCACAAGTTCAGCTGCTTAAATATATTTGTTCACGAAATGATACACATTTACTTTATGATAACTATAGTCAAATGAGTCACTGCTACCAACAGCAATCCATTTTTACAAATCAGTGGGTGGGTTTGTCTGTGTCCTCTGCTCCCCTCACTTTACAGATGATCTGTGGTTCAGAAAATTATGAAGATGGGTAGGTATGCATGTCAGTATTAGAAGTTCTGATGAATACCAGTTTTGAATCATTGAAGGTTTATTGAAGGCAGCTAGCTGTACTACTTATTTCTGGATACTCGGAATATGGCATTTAAAAATGTAAAAGTAATTTCTTGCATTAAAGCATAATTCTTTTGTGTTCCCTGTCACCACCAGGTGACCCACCTGTAGGTTTCCGTGACGTGTTGCTGCGTGACGGCCCAGAGGGATTTGCTAAGGCTGTGCGAGCCCACCAGGGTCTGCTGCTGATGGACACAACATTCAGGGACGCTCACCAGTCACTTCTGGCTACCAGGGTTCGAACTCATGACCTTAAGAAGATCTCTCCATTCGTCAGCCACAACTTCAGCAATCTTTTCAGCCTGGAGAACTGGGGAGGTGAGTGTTTTTAATGTTTAAGAGCTCTGTTGGGTAGAACTGGGCCTTTTCTTTATTTCTTTAATTGTTCTAAATTGAGTCTTTCCCATCTAAAACTACTTATTTAAACTGAACACAATATAAGAAAGTGAAGCATTAGAGAGAAAGTATTTTAAAACTATCATGAATAATCAAAACGAAAATCATTAATTCTGTAAATATCCATTTAAAGAAGATGACAAATCCTTGTGTTCTGATGCTTTCATCATTTATTGAGTCCCTTTCAATGTACATACCCATTGTGTCTCAACATCAATAACTTCATTCCACATTCTCCTCACCCATGCTTTAGATGTGTTCCAAGTTGTATTGATTAACTGTAAAAATCTTGTGACAGAAAAGCTTCGTCATCCTCATTCTTCCAGCTCCAAGAAGTCTGTTTGTCTGGGTTTCCTCAAAGGAAGATGATTGTACCTTTTGCCTGCTTTCATTGAATAGAGAAAATCACTTGTCATTGAAACTTCTCCAGGCATGAGCAATCCAATCGTGTCTGAGATGCAATTACTCTGAAATTGGACAGAATGGAAATGTGTGCGTCGCGTTTGAGGAGCGGGTGTTGAAGTCAGTTATCAACTCTTCTTTTATGAGGTGAAACGCAGTTGCCAAAAAGTGTTCCCCAGTTTAAATGTTTATGTAACAAATTGTAGACTTCTTGGGTTTAAAACATTTAAATTTAAGATCTAGAAAACACCAAGAAGCACTATTAGGTAAACAAACAATAGTGATACTGTTGAATATTGCGATTTAACACTTTCAGTTGTGATAAACCCTTGTGTTCGGTCATCATGATGCTAACTAACTCACATGTGCTGGCTGTGAGTATTGGGGCTCCATCTGATTGCCAAGTATTTATCTTTGTCATACAGTGTTTCTTGTAATGCTTTGCTTTTAGTACATTTTTATATATTGTGCAGGCAGCTGTGGTTGTTAAAACCTCATCTGAAAAAAAAAATCTTTGTGCACCACTTAAATAGAATAACTCCATTCCAATACAATGGGTGAGCACTCGGACAGATTTCATATTAAGGAACTGTCTACTTTATCATTAAACTGATAAGAAGGTTAAAGCAAAAGTAAGTTGAGTAAATGTTTCTATTAAAGGGGACTTGAATGCTTTCCACCTTCATTCCCCCTGAATGTTGTAACATTATTTTAATTTTTACCCATAAATTATATTATAAATTAACTTTCTTTGTGTAAGCAGTTAAAATTAAAGCAGATCTGTGAAGGACAACTCATGGTGAACTTTTACTTTGCAGAGATAGTAGAGTAAGTCCCAGGCGAGTCCCCTTGCTGCGCATCTCATATTTTCTGAACTAGTTCTGAAAGGGAGAATTCCTTTGATTAGGGAAATAAATGCAGTTTAAAATTATATTTCTTTGAAGAAAGTATATTCAAGGTTTTCACATAGACAATATTAGGATGTTGTGTACCATTACTTGTACTGTATACTGTATAAACATAACCTGATGGCTTTGTTTCTGAGGATCCTATCAAATTATGCATTATTTCTGGGTTTATTCACTTAAGAGCCGGGTGACCATTTAGCTTCTTAAAACCAACATTAAATATCTGATGAGCACTGGCATAGGGATGTTTGTTTTACTAATAAAAGCGCACAGAGTAAAACCATCTATCAGCATTTCACAGGATGATTTCTTAGCTCTGTTTACTCAAGAAACTGTTATAATCCTCAGAGGGGAAAAGAATTAACCATATTTGAAACATGTTTTTTTAACCTCGTAGGTGTTATGTGACTAGTTTATTAATTTGGAACAGATCTAAAACCATTTTATAATTTGTTAAAGGTGTTGCAATTCAATATCTTTCTGTGCCTTTGTCTGTGGACATGTTTTAAACTGTATGCAAATCATGTAGTCACTTTTTGTCAGTTGCAATGTACTGTCACAACATCAATCCACAGGCAGGTCGATTGAATAGGATTTTCTTTTGGCGTGATGACATCAGATAGTGTTTGAGAAGAACTGACCAGAGGAGTTATCAGTTCTATTTAGTTGAAGCATAAAGAATGTCAGAGTCTGCATGAGTCTAAAGAAAACCCACACTGAGACGTGGTAAATAATAAAAGCATCTTACAAAGCAGTAGGTAGAGGAAGGTATACCGTTAGTTCTTTGATAACCAGAGATGAAAGCACACATTTTCTCAGTCAAATATTCTCAGATGGGAATTAGTTATAGATACTTGACTAAAGTTTTTGACAAGACCTCCAATTTTCCAAGAATCTCAGATCAAGAATTTGTAGCCAGTCCTTGTGATGGTTGCTGTTTTGACCGACAAAAAGGTCCTGAAAAATGAAATATAAAGGCAAACACAAAAAATGGACAAAATGGAAAATTGTACAGCAGACTCCAGAGGGTAAACACATCAAATTAAACATTATAATGATTTGTGTTTCAATGAAAACATTTGCAAGAGAGAAAATACATTTGAGCTTTTTGCAAGCACAGCTCAAACTACAAAGTGCATCATTGGAAAAATCTCGCATTTCAAACTCCAGTCCTCACGGGTCACTAGTCCCAGTTAAAATGGACTATCATGCTTTTGCAGAACATGAGGAGGTAATTCACCTATTTAAATCAGGTTTGTTGTATCAAGGACACAGTTAAAATTTGCAGGACAGAGGCCTTAATAACTGGAGCTTGACACACCTGGGAGCCCTGCCCCTTTGCTTACAAATAGGATTTGAGACACCCTTCCCCTCCCCCGTTATTTACATTTAGGGGTAAGACCAAAAAGTAAATGCAAAGGTTAAAATGGAATTTAGCAAGCGGTGAAGGTTAACCAGTGTGGCTTACTGGTTAGAAGTTAAATGCTAACCCTGTTTATTAATGCCCCTTTGGTGAGGTGTCAGATCTACACCACAGAGCAAAAACAAAGGTGTTCAGGTCTGTTGAGGTACCAAGAAACTCGATGGAGGTAGTGTGACATTCTGAGTAATGCTGAGTAATGCACTTGTGTTTGAGCTTTACCACTTCGCTTAAAGTGGGTGCAGAGCAGACGTCGTTCTTCCTGTCATTCCAGAGGTATTCTCAGATGGGAATTAGTTATAGATACTTGACTAAAGTTTTTGACAAGACCTCCAATTTTCCAAGAATCTCAGATCAAGAATTTGTAGCAAGTTCTTAAATAAGAAACCACATCAGCAGAGATGCCACCTCATGATTCACCTTGTGATTTCTCCTTATTAGCAGACAATGCATTTCTAATGTGGGAAACTGCTGCAACAAAAGCTCAGAATAAACACCAAACATTAATCTAGTGACTTTCTGAATCCAGTTATGATAAAAGACCTAGAGAACAGTGAATACATCTTACTTTGTGTCTCCCTTCTATCTCTTTCATAACTTCATGTTTGAACTGTGGTGGGTGCCAGGGTTTGAAATATTTTGTCAGTGAAAACTCTTGAAGTTTAAACAGTCTTTGGTCTTCATAAGAAAGTTAGGAGGAGTGAATATCTGCTTCTCTGTCTTCCATTCATACAGCAACAGGAGTGCGTCTCTGAATTTAGATGTAAGACAAGAGCTGGAGAAGTGTAAACAACTCTTGACGTAACGATTCTGCAAAGGCCTGATATAATGAGCCGCGATGCATCAGAGTCATTCGTCTTTCTCTGTTAGAAACAAGTTTAAGTGATTTGGTGAAAAGTGGAGAAATATAGTGGATCTTCTTCTGTCAAGTATTCCTATTTATGATCAAGTCAAACAGGACTTTAAATAGTTACAGCTTTATTATACAAAGATTATTTTTAGTTCATTATTTAATTCAAATAAAGTTGCAGGAGTGTTTTCTTTCCCATGTAATGGTTGTATCTAAAACATTTAAAACATCAGAGCTTCAGTCTCCAACATTCTCCTTACACTTACACTTCTTACAACCAAATCAATTTGATGGTTTATCAACAGAAGTTGGACATCCATTGAAAGTTTACACAAAGGTGGATTTTATGAAGTTCAGGTGTTTGTTTTTCTTAATCTTCCCATATTGAAGGTAAACTTTTTAAATTTACACTGAGTACCATCTTAATTTTCTTCTGCCTTTACACATCTGTTGTTTATTTACAGTAATGTCAGCAGGAAAAATACACTTCCATCTGGAGGTGTAGCTTTATCAACAAATAGCCATAATATTCTATACACTAACTAGCTGTTAGCTCAACGGTCTAGTTAGAATTAAGATGTATTTGTATAAACTGAGATCATCTAATTACAGTTAATAGGATATCATTAGTTCATAACATTTCCTCAGAAATCTGCTTTAGATTAGGACTCTAGTTTCTCACAATGTAATAATGCATATCCTTAAATTTTAGTGCATCTCCTTCCAAACGTATCCATCAAAACCTAGAATCCGAAACGTTCTCCATCAGCAGCCATTAATACCTGAGATGATGGAGCCTTAGAAGGCATGTCCTTGTATTTCTGGAACACCCAGTCTAGCTGCTCTTAAAAAATGTTAAATTGTAAACTTTAGAAGATTATTTGTAGCTTCCACAACTAATCCCTTATCTTCACTGTTTTTAAAACCTAAAGTTCACACTTCCTCTTGTTGTCTGCAGTAGTATAGCTCTAGTGATTTCAGTTCGTTTAATGTAAATGAAACCACCACTCAGTGAATGTTCATCTCTTGCACACACACACACAGTGCTGGCTCGTAACGGCACCTTTAAATACCCCCTCATATAAATCACTGAGGGACCACAATGCAGTTCTCCCCCTACAGTACACATTTATCACACACTGATCAGAGAAACTGTCAGATCTCTGCCCGGATCACTTGTGGTCCTAATGAATGGCTGAAGGCAGATGAGTTCTGATAGCGAATATTGAACTCTTATTCTGACACATTTGTCTCAGTGCAATGATGTTCTGTTTCTAACACTTGAGTGGTCTTAGATAGGGAATATGGCTTTCACATGTTTCAGATGCTTAGAGGCAGAATGAATCATTGAAGAGATTAAGCCTCTGAAAGCCCTTTGAGGATTAAGTCCCTTCCTGATATAGCACTGCACCGTGGAAGATACAGTTACATGAACTAGGTCACAGCATGTATCTGTACTGTCCCCCATGTGTGACTTAATCAAATTGATCAGATAATGTACACACAGGCATGTTGGTGTGTGCATGTTGTTCATCTGAGCAGATAATGGAGTCTAATGCATGAGAATCTGAACAAAGCAAAGGTGTACAAATCGATATAAACAATGATCCAACAGTAAAAATATCACATCCGTTAAAACAATAACAGCACACTTAATAAAACATAAAAAGACTATTCTGATCCCTCTAATCTACCTCGTATTGGCTAAAAACGTTTTCTAAAACTTTAGTTGCATATAAAGTTTGCCAATATCTTTTTTTAATATAATTAAGTGTGAGAATAATCTAACCATGCATGCTTCAAAGAGTCTTGTGTTTCTGAAACGCCCACTCAAGCAGACGATGCGTTTCTAAACTTTTCTCGCTGAATGCTTTTCTGCTCCTCTGTCATGGGCATTGCACTTGTTTCCATCTGGTTTATTTTGGCTCACATTAACAGCAGGTTGGAGGCTTCCTGTCTTTCTAAAAGAAGGCAGATTACAGCAGAAGCTGCACCTAATGTCCCGCTCATGGGGCCAGCTGTCAGTCTTCGTTCGCTTTATCAAATTATAAGAATAGAGTCTGAGGCCTCAACTGAATTCCTCACTCTGCCTCATGTATTGATATCTCACATGCAGTGAGACGGTAAAACTAATATGTTTAACATTTGTTAGGAATGCTTGAAATGATTTCCGCTCCAGACCAGTGGTTTAAGAAAAGCTGACGTAGGCTGGAATCTAAATTAGGGGTGGTGTGAAGAGTATTAAGAGGGTTTATTCAGGGCATCCCTTCAACACTTAAGTGAAGCAGTTGGGTTTGATATTTTCTGTGTCCAAATGCTTGAGTGCTCAGAAAACGAAATTTAATGATGACAGTGTTGGATCAGCAGAATTCCACTGGAGGCTTCAATATTTCTGGCTGATATGATAACGGCTGTGAGAATTGCTAATCTACTCCTCCAGAAAGGGAAATGAGAGATTGATATCTCTCTATCTTTCTTTTTCCCTCCCCAGCCTCTTCCACTGAAGCATTCTTTGGATATAAAAAAAAAATTCCTTTGAAAAAAAAAAGATGAAAGTGTTGAAATGAACAACAAATGTGCAACAGTAATCATATTTTATTTCAGCATCCATTATTGTCTTACATTTGTGCTATCTGTGTGTTTGAGGCTCACGGGATAAAGTTTGAAATACGACTTTTGGATTTTAAAATTGAGATCAAAGTAAGGATGACAGATGAGACAGGAGATGAAAGCTAAAACCCTGTTTTTGGCTGTCCTGTGTGTGTGTGTGTGTGTGTGTGTGTGTGTGTGTAGGTGCTACCTTTGACGTGGCCATGCGATTCTTGTCCGAATGTCCGTGGAGAAGGCTCCAGGAGCTGAGAGCTTTGATCCCAAATGTCCCGTTCCAGATGCTGCTGAGAGGGGCCAACGCTGTGGGCTACACAAACTACCCTGATAACGCCGTCTTTAAGTGAGTCGCTCCTGCACACACAGATTGTATCAGGCTGGTTTTCACTGGGTTCATAAACGGATACATGAGTTCTAATATTTATGAAACTTTTTTAATTTGTCTCCAAAGCTGCTTCTTCTATTCAACCATTTACAAATACTCTTCAAAAACAGACCTGAACTGTAATTATACAGCACTTTTTGAACATTTTAAAGCACCCAGTTAATATTTCTTTGAGTGAGCCAAATTATCTTGTATGTCTTATTTCTTGTATCTTATCTTTTAAAGTTGTCCTCTTCAATAGTTCTTTGTGCTCTCTGAAGGTTTAAAAGGTGTTTTTTCTCCTGACTTTGGCATTTAGTTCACTCACCCTCATTACCTAATCAGGTTCAGAATAATGTTTTTTTTTTTGTTAAAGTGTTTATCTTTGACTTATGAATCATTCAGACATGAGAAATTTCCAGAATTTGAGGGATAAACCCATATTTGTCAACACAATCAACATGGTAGAATCTCTACTGTAATTCACCTTCATGTGTTTTGTTTATCAAACGTTTGAGGCAAGTCAGATCGTTTGATCAAACTGGCAACCTTAATCTCGTGTTCCAACCGTTTCTAGTCTCCCGATAAAATACTATTGAGCCAGGTAATAAAAGCAAAGGTGAGGACCAATTCAACCAGTGATAAAAGACGGTCATTAACTTTCTTCACACAGTAAACTGGTTAAGCATCAAAAGGAAGTAAAGTCTTTGCTGTGTTTTATAGACCACATTAGTGTTTTTAATGAATGACAGCTAGTCACTGACAGCATGTAGCTAGTTTAGGGTGACCAAACGTCCTCTTTTCCCTGGACATGTCCTCTTTTCACATTCTGTCTGGGGCCAAGAAGGTTTTAGAGATCAATGAAAATGTCCGGGTTTTATCATTTTTCACTGGAAATAGGCATGAACTTAAAGTACTGGTGCGACTAAAGCAGTCCTTGTTGCGTGTGACGTCCCTCTCACAGACGGAACAAACAGCGGTTCACGGTGTTTCTCTTGCAATATAACTTTAACGCTACTTCAAATTATTTTCCTGTGTTTGTTGTCGGGTGGCGATAGTGTAGTGGCTAGTCTTTCAGCCTGAGGGTTGTAGGTTTGAATCCAGCTCCTACAGTGTTGATGAATTTAATTTTTGTACTTGTTGATTTTTGAACACCTATCTGAAGGTTTTTACTTCTTCAAAACCACCTACGTACTTTACATAGGTTTAAGTCTTCTTTAATTAAACAGTATCAAAATGTTTCAAGACTGAGCCTAGTGTCGTCTTTCTTGAAAATTTAAATATGGTCACCCTATTTACTCATGTCCACAACACTTAGTAGCTTTCTACTGATTTAGCTACTAACTGCTTGTATCAATTTAAAACACTAGGGCCTCTTGGTGTTTTAGCTAAAGCTACTGTTGGAAACCTTGGAATAACCTTTAGCTCTTGATAATCATGTCAGATCTCTGGTTCAATACTGTTTCTATCATTTGAGAAAGATTGCCAAACGTGGCTCTATTGACTCTTGTTCTGAAATGGAAGGTTTAATTGATGCTTTTGTTTAATCTAACTTGGATTGTTGTAATGCACTTTACACATGTCCATCTAAAAATTCCTTAGACTGGTTGCAGACTGTACTGAATGCTGCTGCCAGGCTCCTGACTAAATCCTCAAAATTCTCATGTGACTCCACTGCTAATGCAGCTGCATTGGCTCCGGTGTATTTTCGAGTGCATGTCAAGATCCTAGTTCTGACTTGGAGAGCCCTTGGACAGACACCAGTTTACATCAGTGGGCTTTTGCATCATTGCACCCCCATTAGGTCCCTGAGGTCCTCTGACCAAGGCCTGCTTCTAGTCCCCAAATCTAAAGGAGACGGAGCCTTTTCTGCTGTGGCCCCCTAGATACTGGAACTCTTCCTCTGACACTGAGATCAGTGATTCAGTGACTTCTTTAACGGTCAGCTCAAGACTCATCTTTTTAAATGTGTTTGTTAAAGTGTGACTTGTGTTTTTAATGTGTTGTGCTTTAATATGTCTTGTGAAACACTTAGTGATTTTTATCTTGAAAGGCGCTATATAAACAGGTTTTCTTACGTACAAAGACACAATTTGTTCCCATATTTTCTGAATCTAAAGACACCAAAGATAAGTTTTACACCTAAAGTAGTCTTTTAGACTTTTTAAACACTGTGATTCCATCAAAGCTGTTGGCTGATCATTTGACATACAGTAGATACTCAGCTGAAGATGATGCATCTCTCAAGTCCTGCTACAGGTTTTTACTGGATTTTTTTCCAGTTTCCTAAAGACACAGCTTTAAAAACGCCACTTGAAAATATAACCTCTGATTCCTCATGAGTAAAATATGAAGTAGTTAGTCTTTTGCACAGTTAAACGTTCATTGTAAATTGTTCTCTTATGTACTAGAGATTTCTTGTTTGTTTTTGTGCCGAATATTCTTCATACATTCATCATATACAGATTAGTACATCTAATTAGAGACATATGTAACACCTCAGCTGCTACATCAATTCATTTTTAGCCATTTTAAAACTGTTGAAGACAGTTTTTATTGATTTTTTGCAAAACGTGAATTTGAATAACATTTTTCTGAAACCAGCTGCTCCTCCATCTGTTTCAGTGTCTGTTGTCATATTATTTTGGAATGTCCTCTGACTGGGTTGTTTCCATGGGAACCACAGAAGTGACAAGCACCTACATACACAATGTTATTGTCCATTAAATAGAGTTAGATCATTTTAAAGACGGAACACAGAACACTTTGATAATTGTAAAACAAATGACATAATGGAAATAAGCATCAACGTCATTTTTTTGCACACTATAGGGGAGATAAACAAACTTTGCCTTTTTTGACACATCCTAAACCTGATTATAAATCTGAATTAAAATTAATGAAACACCTGTATTTTTAAATGTTTAGTTGTTGCAGAAACTTCTAATTTCTGCCAGCATTGTGTTGGTTTGAGATTAACTTTTCAACTAAATTAATGTTTTTTTACTCACATTATTAGAAATACTGTTTTTGTTTTATTCAAGTCTAATTCTCACACTTGAGCTGCACTTAAGTTACAAGAACAAAGACTTGAGCTATGACATGGACTTGGACCTGAAAGACAAGAGACTTGACTTGGACTTGGCCCTCAACGTCTTGAGACTTGACCTAGATATTGCCATAAAAATGTGACTTTGACTTAGCCCTTAAATACGTGATTCTTCACACAGACCTGATCCCAAATGACTTGAATCAGGACATGGACTTGGCCCTGTAAAACTTGATTTATGGCATGAACTTTGCCCTCAAAGACAAGAAATGATATGGACTTGGCCCACAGAGACTTGAGATTTGACATAAACTTGGCCCTAGAAGACTTTTATTCTTACATGTACTTGGTCCTCAGAGATGAGACTTGACTTGGATATGAACCTCAATTACTAGACTTTTCATGGACTTGGCCCTCGAAGACTTGAGTCTCGACTTTGATTTGGTCCTTAAAAACTTGAGATTTGACATGCACTTGTTCCTAAAAGACTTGATTCTTGACATGGGTATGCCCTCGACGTCCAAACTTGGCTTGAACCTCAAAGACAAAACTTGACATGGCCCTTCAAAGACTTGTCCTGACATGTACTTGACCCCCAAAGACTTGAATCATGACATGGACTTGGCCCAAAAAGACTAGATTCTTGACATGGACATTCTCTCAAAGACCAAACTTGAGTCTTGACTTGGACATGACCCATTAAGACTTCAGACTTGACTTGGAATATGGCATCTAAGTTTTGCATCTGTAGACCTGGACTTGAGAAGCAGACTTGTAAACCCCAGTGGTTTAAACACATCCTTGTTGTCAGACTGGTTTTGGTACCTGCTAAACACACAGTTGCAACACATCCAGTCAGGTCAGTGTGTTTGATGTGTTCTGTTGTCTCTTATTATGCTCACTGACTCGCACATCACTCGTACAGCTGTGTACTCCTGATGCACTTTGAGCCATAAATACTCCTGTTCTCTCACACACACACACACACACACACTCCTCCACCTCTTTTCCGAATGGATTCACAAGCTTCCTCCGATCTGATTGTGGAATACACACACCTCAGTTACAGACACGGTGTGATTCCCCTCACCTGGAATAAATTAGTAGAGGCTAGTTCATGACTAATGTAGCCATCCCCTCCTCCTGTCTTCCCTCTGAATCACACACAGACCTCCCTTCTCCTCCCTGTTTTTCACCCCCTTCTTACCATAAAGCCATTATTTATTCTCGCTGATACCTCCCTGTTTGTTGCCTCCATTCATCTCGCCACATTACACACTTCTTTCCTCCTCCCTACCTCCCTCTTTCTCTCCCCACTGCTCTTCAGCTCCCTCTTCACTCTCTGCGTCCCAAAGGGGGAGTGCCATTGAAAATTTGCACATCATTGTGATTAATGGCTCTGATCTGTTTGCTTGGCTCCCCCTCCCTTCTCCAGCACACTGTCACTCCCTCGCCCACAACACTCAGTGCAGCAGCTCAACTAACTTAATTGTCTTTATTAGCTAAATTAAATCAAAAGGCTGTTTTCCTTAAGTGGTTTAAAGTTAATTTTACAGGACAAAGCAAGGAATGATGCCTCTTTGAGCTTTTGTGTCCAAATATTCTGATTAAAAAAACAAAAACACAGCTATCGTCTGAGTAAAAAGTTATCATTTCAATTCAGAATTAGATATGTACGGAAGCCCTGAACGGCAAGCGAGGAAAAAATTTTTTTAAGGGTGGCCAATTTTCTAAGTTTGGTCAAAAATATTTTTCCGCTTGACTTTCTGACCAGTACAAACGGAAAAAAAACTTTTTTTTGAAACATTGTCACAACTGGTCTAATATACTTAAACTGTTGTAAAAATGAGAATTTAAAAAAAAAAAAAACTTTTTTTTTCTTTCCACTTAAGCAGCCCTGAGTGGCAACTGGAAAAAAAAATATTTTACTTAGGCTCATTTTCTATTTTTCTTGTAATGCTTTTATAACGCCACCAGAGGGCGAGATTCTTTTTTTTTTTCCTCTCCACTCTTGGAGCCCTGAAAGGCAAACAGAAAAAACTTTTTTTAGAGATGCTAATGCTAATGCTAATTTTGCTAATGCTAATGCTAATTTTTTTTTTTTTTTGTTCGTAGTCTTGGAGCCCTGAATGGCAAGACAAAAAAAATATTTTGGGAGATGCTAATGCTAAAGCTAATTTTTTTTTTTTCACATTTTGGACCTCTGAAAGGCAAGAAAATAATATTTTGCAAGATGCTAGTGCTAATGCCTTATTTTTTATTTTTTGTGTACATCATTTGCAGCCCTGAAAGGCAAGACAAAAAAACATTTTTTGTAGATGCTAATGCTAAAGCTAAATTGGTTTATCTGTGTAATACTTATTCCTGCCACCAGAGGGCAAAATTAACCTCTGGTTTTCCCTGATACAAAGCATGGACAGACACGGTGCTGTGAACTCAGCCATCCTCTTCCAGGTGAGTTTATATATGCATCTATTTTATGAATAATGTACATTTGCACATCAGTTTTAAAAGGGTACATGCTCATTTCATCTTCAAACTAGTTTAAATGTTTCACAGTGAGGTGATGGCCGGCGCTCTTGTGCCGTTAGCTTGAGCTAATTTGCAGCTGCTAATAGCTCATGCTGAGAGAGAGGCAGGTAGCCTCTTTCTTAGTCAATCCACCGGTAATTTAAGTCATTTCATGACAGCCACTATTTCTAAATGTACTGTTTATAGTGTTTTTATGCATTTACTGTTCAGAATTTTAAACACAACTACACTGATTGTCCAAATATTGCATTCAGCTTATTCTAAAACCGGAACTGTTTGCTTATTGTGATTCTCTGTGGATGGGTAAACTTTATCAGCGGCTCTGACGTAGTTTATTATCCGCGTTAAGCGCCACGATCACGTGATCCACGTTTCTGACTCCGTGTTAGAGAACTGAATCTTTCGTGGATGCATGATGCATTCAAGTACAGTTCGTAAATTCGCCCATCCACTCTGAAAATCACATAAACATGTATTAAACACATTGAGATCAATGCATTTCACTCCAGTCTTGATCCTAATACACACACACACACACACACACACACACACACACACACACACACACACACACACACACACACACACACACACATATATATATACATATATATATATACATATACATATATGTATATATATATATATATATGTATATATATATATATACATATATATATGTATGTATATATATATATATATATA
>SSNR01000199.1:785065-841479 GCA_006937965.1 Callopanchax toddi
AAAAAAAAAATTAGCTTTAGCATTAGCATCTCCCAAAATATTTTTTTTGTCTTGCCATTCAGGGCTCCAAGACTACGAACAAAAAAAAAAAAAAATTAGCATTAGCATTAGCAAAATTAGCATTAGCATTAGCATCTCTAAAAAAAGTTTTTTCTGTTTGCCTTTCAGGGCTCCAAGAGTGGAGAGGAAAAAAAAAAAGAATCTCGCCCTCTGGTGGCGTTATAAAAGCATTACAAGAAAAATAGAAAATGAGCCTAAGTAAAATATTTTTTTTTCCAGTTGCCACTCAGGGCTGCTTAAGTGGAAAGAAAAAAAAAGTTTTTTTTTTTTTTAAATTCTCATTTTTACAACAGTTTAAGTATATTAGACCAGTTGTGACAATGTTTCAAAAAAAAGTTTTTTTTCCGTTTGTACTGGTCAGAAAGTCAAGCGGAAAAATATTTTTGACCAAACTTAGAAAATTGGCCACCCTTAAAAAAATTTTTTCCTCGCTTGCCGTTCAGGGCTTCCGTAGATATGTAAGACAGTGCTGGGTTTTTTATTTGAAGCCACATAAAAACACACTCCACAGCACACTGTGTTGTGATAATACTGGACACACACACTCACATTAGACTGGTAATCCTCTCGTGGCACAAATAAACACACTGACACAATATGTCTTGTTTATTTCCTGAAACAAAAGCTCTCGGTGTGTGTAAATTTCCAATTCACAATAACACAGCCGCAGTAGGCACTCATTGCAGTTATGAAAAACCTGATTAAGATACTAGGGCAAAGGCAATAATGAGGGATTTACCGCAAGCAGCTTGGATAATGACTCAAGTACACATTTGTCTCCAGTTATTGTGTTCTCCTGCAGGCTCTCTTTCATGAAAATAGCAGGGATACTCTATTTACTCAGGTACAGCAGTATCTATGAGCAGCGATATGGAAATACACCCAGATGTGTGTCGTTACCTGGAGTTCTCTTTGCATGTTGACGTCTCGTTATAGACATGTTTGCGATAACTTGCTGGTCTTGACTGAATTTCAAAAACAAAACTGCAGGGAGTGTTTGTCTAACGTAATGTCTCTCTCTCTACAGGTTCTGCGAGGTGGCCAAGGAGAACGGCATGGACATTTTCCGTGTGTTTGATTCCCTGAACTACCTGCCCAACATGCTGCTGGGTATGGAGGCTGCCGGAGCAGCGGGCGGCGTAGTTGAGGCCGCCATCTCGTACACAGGCGATGTCTCTGACCCGATGAGGCAGAAATATTCCCTGGATTACTACGTGAAGCTGGCTGATGAGCTCATCAAAGCTGGAACCCACATCCTCTGCATCAAAGTGAGGAAATGAAAGCGCCATGCAGGACCCAGCTGTTGCCCTAAAAAGCTGTTTACTGTCATTTAGTACTCCTAGAATAAATCCAGTCTGGAGAACCCATGTTATCCCAGTCTGCTTCAGGAATAACAAGCAGACATAAAGTACAATTTAAAAGCAATAATAGGAGCCTGAACTAATAACTAAACCTGTTTCATTTTCACTAAACGAATACAGTTTTATTTGTTTTCACTTAGTTTGAATGTCCTTTCAGATAACTACAGTTCATGTGAGCAAAATAGCACGTTAGATTTTCTTCTTGCTTTAAATTGAAGCATTTATCCTGCAAAAACAAGCAGTTCTTGTTGTTTTTAGTACTATTGCAACAGAGATACTTGTATGGAAATGATTTAATTCTCTAATAACAGGTTGTACCTATATATTTTAATAAATTGAATCCTTTATTTAGTTGAACATTTAAGTGAAAACTACAGGTTGTGATAAATGCATTCTAAAGTTGCTCTGCTCTACTTAAGTTTATAAACTGACATCGCTCACAAATAATTCATTTCTCCATTCAGGCGTGACAGAATATTGCAGAAAAGAAATTATAAACTAACACTCCACTGCATCAGGGAGCATCACACTCAGCGGTGGCCATCACATAAAAGACTGGCATAACTGAGACTCGCAGTTATAAGCATAAATAAACTAGTCTAATAAATTCATTGTGTAATAATCATCAAACTGAGCACAACTAGGTTTCTTCATCATGAATTATGTCCCTTTCAGGCAGCAGATGTATTAGTTTGATCTCTCTGTTAAATCAACAGAATTAAGTGACTTAAATGTCTGGAAGTGAATCAGGGACATGATGTGCACATATTTGTGTTATTAGATGTGAAATGTCACTAAAGTACACACCATAGTATCCTAACAGTTTATATTGTTATAATAAGTGCACAGCAGTTCTAACAGTGGATGAAAATACCCAGAAAATTGATTGTTTAAAGCTTACTGAGCAACCAGGGTTTTCTCTCAGGGATGAATTTCTCTACAGTGTCTAGTTATCAGCCCAATGAAATACTTTTCCTAAACTCAAGTCAAGAGTTTAGACATGAAAGTAGAAATGTCAAATTTAAGACATTCAGAAAAAAGTCCAAATCTTAAGAGAAAAGTTCAGATGTTGAGTTGAAAGTCCTAATTTGATTTCCAGAATAAAGGTTTGAAATTCAAGTTTTGTTTTAATATCCACTACCTGCCTACCATGGTATAGAGCTCATGTTTGACTGCACACGTGGAGATTTGAGTCTTATTCAGACTTTAAGCTGTTGATCTTCTGTTCTGATTAGTTCTTTCAAACCTGCCACGAGAGAGTGTGATTAAGTTATATTGATGAAATCTACATGAATATTTCTGGCGTTTCTCTCCAGGACATGGCCGGCCTGCTGAAGCCTGAGCCCAGCAAGCTGCTGGTCAGCGCTTTGAGGGACCGATTCCCAGATGTGCCCATTCACGTGCACACCCACGACACAGCTGGAGCAGGTGTAGCAGCCATGTTGGCCTGTGCTGCAGCTGGAGCTGATGTGGTCGACGTTGCAGTGAGTTTTTAATCTAATCAGCACCAAACAGTTTTATAGAGTCAATCTTCTTGTCAACATGAACAAAATAAAACTTTCTATGAAGTGGTTCAGTTGAGTTTGTGAATATTTCCTTCACTTAGTTCTCTCATCGTGTTAGAGCATTTTTAGGTTATTTGTTTCTGTTTGAAGCTCTGGATTGGACTGTTAACCGACTGTCCACCTCCACCAATTCATCAACCCCTACAAGGTGATGAAGTTCCTTTTTAGCATCATTAAATGATGAAAAATGGTTGCCATGTCCAGTAATCTGCATTGGAAACCCTAATTTATCATTTATAGGCTTGAGTAGTGAAAACTTTTGGGAATACAAACTGCTCTGCACTTTCTTCTCATCGCATTATACTGGTTTAAATCCATTTTCTGCCCCAAGTAAAGGTTTAGGTTGAACAGTATTTGTTCTGATTGTTTTTAGGTTGACTCCATGGCAGGGATGACGTCTCAGCCCAGCATGGGGGCCATGGTCGCCTGCACCAAAGGAACCAAGTACGACACTGGTGAGTTTTGATAGTTTTATCATTTACAAGTTAAAATCTGGTTAGTGGCTCAGGGTGGGCTATATAGCCCCAAATGTCCACCACGAGACTTTGAATAACATTGGAGTAACAATATTTAATACAATGCTGTAACACAGACATGAGCTAGTTGAAGCAAACATTATCGTAGGTTGTTTTTCATGAAACCTTTGGTTCAACTATAACATAACTGTATAATAAGTACAAAATTCTTCAGACATCTGAACAAACACATCAGGAGAAACAAAACTATCACGTTTTTATTTCTACCTTTAGCTGTAATGGTTGGGTTTTTTTTACACATTTTATATGATGTCATGTTGGAGCTCTGTCCTGTTCTTGTAGCCAAACTTGTCTGATAATGAAGTAGCTTCCAGAGGCTAATGCTGCTCTCACTGGTCCACTCCAAATCAGTGCAGCAGCACATGACCCAGTTGGAACATCAAACATGATGGCCGACACCATTTAGGTCTTGACCTTGAAACGTTCTTGATATATCTGTTGTTCTGCTGCTCTTGCTTTGAATAATGTGCAAACTTCACTCTTCGTGCTGCTAAAGTAAATGTCATGTCATATATATCATAACGTGACTCTTCTCTCATTTTAAACTGGTAATATAGACTGTATGATCTGGCACAGCTCTACAGTTGGACTGACGTTGTTTTGTGCCACAGAGGAATAAACATTAGAGACAAATTGTTTTCACTATAGTTTTTTGTACTCTGGTTTGAGTCATTTGATGAGTTTAAATGTAGCTGTTTCCTTTGATTTAGCCTCTTTTTGCACAAACAGCTGTAATGTGTTTCTTCAAACCACATGCGAACATTCAGTAAGCTTATTGGTCAGGTGTCTGGGGGCGGGGCTACCAGAAGTAAACACAGGTAGAAGGTGGTGTGTTCTGAGCTGGATAATTTACTCTTGTCAGGCATATGTTTGGCAGATGTTTTTAGTTTATAGAATGAGTGAGTTTATTGCAAACCAAAAGAAACAGCTGCACCCGTAGATAGATTAATCAGTCTTGAATAGTTTAACTTCTTCTGACAATCGGAGGAGCAGGAGATGAGTGTGTAGAGTGTAGAGAAGAGGTTTCCAGCAGGAGGAAGAGGAGTAGCGAGAGCAGGCAGCCAATCCCAAACAAGCAACCACACAGCAGAGCCTGGACAATAGGAACCTACATGAAAAAAGTCCAAAGCATACAAATGGTCACAGGCCACAACAATCAACAGTTTTCTACCACATCCAGACTCTGGCTACGTAAAGGCATTTGGATCAAACGTGCGGTGTACACCTGGTGGTTGTGTTGGATCGAGGTCAGATCACATTCACACTTTAAATAAACTAGGAACCATAATGAGACCACATCCTCCACAGGGCCTCCGTACGGTTGTTTTGGTTCACACCCTATTCAGATCTCTGTGTTCACACCTTTACAAATCATCTGCTTCAAGGGGTACTGAAAACCACAGTTAGATCTAAACAAACTAAACACCTCAGGTGTGAAAACACCTTTAGATTTATAGTCTCTGTAAAGTCTTAGCCTGGTCTGACTAAAGGAGAGAATCTCCATAAGATTAATGTTGATTTCATTCATACACCCCCTCACAGCACAGAGACCTGAAGGACTAACGGCACAAACAGCTTGATTTGAGGTTTTGACTCTGGCTCTAACAGGCAGTAGGGAGGAGCAGAAGATGACTGCATCAGTTAAGATCTGCATGTGGAAACTTCATAGCAACAACACAATCTCTAACCTCTCAGAACTGTTTGTTTCCAGGTCATCACAAAGATGATGTGATTCTTGATAGTTTTCAAGTAGATGTTGTCTGACATTAGGAAATGTCATTTCAGTCTAATTACTTCAGATATCCAGTTTTTAAAAGCAGTCTATTTTTACAAAACTCATCTTCAGATTCAAACATTAGGCTTTTATCACAGTTCAGGGATGCTAATGAGACAGTTTGTTAGATCACCAGTCTTGCATAGAAATAACTTTCGAGTCTTTCTGCGAGCCCGCTACTTAACACGAGGGAAGAAAATCAATCAGCAAATCAATGGTGCATTTGTAATTATGGCCGTAAGCGAGAAAGACCTGCAGATTCTGCTGACTAATAATGTACACAGACATTTATGATGCAGAGGAGAGGGAGGCACCACAGATGAAGGAAATCTGTCAATAAAAAGAGCTGCATTGATTAGCAGAAGGGTTTGTATCCGTGAGTTATTTCTTCAGGTTGTTTAAAGAATAAAAAATGTTTTAAACTGAAACATAAGGGCTGGTTTTACTTCGATCATAATAACCTTAAAAACGGATCCTGCTGTTCTGTACTTTACCTCTCTACTCTGACAATAGAGCAGCTTCCTCTGCAGTGTTTTTAGAGTCTCCAAGGCCTTTGTATGATTATTATTCATTTGCTTTCCCAACAACATTCTGCCAGGTTCTATCAGAGATCTCTCTGGGCTCCTGGACCCCTCTCAGGAGGTCATAAGATAAGTTGAGAGATGGATTTTTGTGTTCATTCCCCAGTGGGTTTGTTTTTGTCCACTCTGTTTGGAACAATATAATTTTAAGGGGCTGTGAAAAATGCTGGCGCCCCTCTATTGCTGATAAGTGACCAGGGTTTGGTGACCTCCACCTCCCACAGCGAGGGGAGCAGAGCAGCAGGAAAATGAAAGCAGACAGTTGTAAAACTTGTGTTTAAAAATTGAAGGAACATGAAACGGACTCGAGGAATTAAAACTGATGTGAGGTTTTGCTGCTTATAATGTAGAGAAATTCTGCAGGGAAAACTGACTCTGCTCTGCTAACTGGATGTGATAGCTCATTTCCTTTATTCAGAAGCACAAGGATCCCAGCTAATTTTGTTTACATTCACACCGCCCAGTTAATGCCCTGTGCTGCTATAGTGTAGCACCATTATGTACGTTTAACTTAAGTTCTCCTTTCAAGCTCTGATAAGGTTGTTTTTAATGCAGGAACTGAATGCATTATCACAAAGTTTAAAGGAAAAGCTCAGGTTGAGCCAACTTCTGCTGATGCCTCACAGTAAAAGTAGAGGCCCGATGTTAATGTTTGAAAGCAAGCTGGAGAAAAAAGCCAGCAAACGTACCTGCTGCATGTTTATGAATCAGATTTCATATGCACAACAATTAAACATGCATGTCTTTAAAAATGTAACCCAAAACTGAAATTCCATTGAGCATTTTAGGATTTAAAATACATTTAAACTCCTTAAAAGTCTAGTTTAAATCAGGCTAATCTTTTTTTAGATTTTAGATAAACATCTGCAATTATCTGAGGACATACAGAGAAAAAAAAGGCCTTCCTGTGTGGGATTTCTTCTGAGAGCAGCAGCTGCTCAGATTGAACAGCACTGTAACTAAACTCCTCAAAAAAGTGTGGAAAGTTTCACAAGTGAGTGGAGAATGCCGCAGCGGATTCTAGCACATTTTGGGGTGCTACCAACACGTTTACCATTGATGACCTGTGTGCTGTGCAGGTCCTTCAGGGTGTTCCCAGTACCTTTATTAGCACACAGCCTGAAGGTTTTAAGTTTCTGACTCGTTGAATAAATTAGGCATGTCTTTGCGTGTATAAATATTATAATTTTCAACTCAAGTAAACAAAGTGATCAGTGTTGCAACATAATATTAATGGGTTTACATGTGGGAAAAGATGAACAGATTTCAAATCTACTTTCTTAATCATTTTCAACATCCTGGATTTACTTTTCTTTTTCATCTTCATATGCTTGTTTATATATAATATTAAGCAATTATGATGAAACCCTTTGGACTAAAACCTGGGCTAAAGGAGGACTATGACCAGACGTCAAGTTGAAGTTTTGCCTATTTCTCCCTAGAAAGCCAGGTTTACTGTCCTGTTTTTGTTTAAAAGCCTGAGTCACTTCAGATTTCGTCAGCATTGCAGAGTGAAAATTTAAAGTGCTAGGCAGTTGAAACATTTATGTTGACAAGAAATAATTACTCTCCTTACATTTATGAGCTAGATTAATTGTTTTGCTGCATGTACGGTTCATGGATGAGTGGCCAGACAGACAACGTGACGTCCTATCAGTGTTTTCAGCGCAGCTACAACGCTTTTTGTCAAGCGCGAGATAACAGGAGACTGTTGGTCTTGTTTGTCCCTGTGGGCGTCCTTCAAGCTAAATTGACTTTTTTTGCTAGGCTCGTTTGTTTGCAGAAATATTTAACAGGCATACACTGAAAAATCTTTCATTAAAATGTTTTAACAGTCCATGAAGCTTCACCACAGCACAGACATGAAGCCGTTTTGTGGTGAGACAGTGGCCAACTTGAACTCTGCTTCAACACATTAAACGCTGCAGCTTTATGTTCAGGCTGAGGAGCTACTAAATGGTATCCGAGAGGACGCCTGATACTGGAAGGCATCACTGAGATGTTGTCCAGTTTAGTGACAGGATACCAGTTGGTGATCATCCAGCGTGCAGAGGAAAAGAGAGGGAGATGGATAAGGTTATTTGAGTGAGTTTTTTTCTGTTGGTTTATTCATGCAGTGTACTCTCACTGGAGTCTCAGACTGTGACACAGGATGTCTCTACATTCACGAGCTAGCGTACACACTCCATCTTGGTTTGACCCAGATGTTTTACATATGCAGTAACCTTGTGTGTGTTTCTCCCTTTCGTCCTCGCCTCTTCCATCTCCTCCTGTAATCAAGCAGAGCTGTCCCTTGGATACATCCATACCTGCCTGACCTCAGTCTGTTTACACCTTTCTTCCATTTCTGTTTCAAACCAGTAATCAGTGCTCGGCAGCGTCTGTCGTTCTCTGCTCTCGTGCTTTTTCTTGGCGCTCCTGCCTCTGTCATACCATCCTCCTCTTTCTCCCTCCCTCTCCATCAGCAGAGAAACAATTACTTACACTTTCCCTGCCTCCTTCACACACTCTGCTCCTTTTCTTCCACTCCCTCTGCAGCTTTCACAATAATTTCTGCAAAAACGTTACTTTGCCTATTTGTTCACTTGTCTTTAAAATTCAATTTTTTATTCATTAAGCCACAGTGTACACACACACACACACACACAGACACAGTATTGCGTTTTGAATAATGGCTCATACTAAAGTGCTCCTGGAGTTTGTTTAACCGCATTTATCGCCTTTCCTCATGCATCATGCAGTGGTTGGATTGATGCTTCAACATGCTTGTAGCAGTCGAACAGAAACACAGCTTAGATTTTAGCAGCATGTTCAAAGACGGGCTTTGTGCTGACCTCAGTCGGGTCAAGAAACATGTTAAGCTTCTTGTAAATCTTACTCCTTTAACTTGTCTCCTTTACTTTGAGTTAAAATTCACCCAGAGTTTCTCCTCAATCCTCCAGGTTCTGATGGTCATCTTCTCAGCTTTGTTTGCTCTTATCAAAGAATGACTGTTATTTTACAATCGTATTTATACTTCTAAATGTTTAAAATATACTTAAACCCATTAATGTTCTCATAAATCTGTGTTTTGAGCCAACTACAGTCAGCCACATGAAGTGACCCCACCCGTCTCTCCTGAGCTTTTTTCTTTTCACCTGCCACCATAATTAAAGCCCATTGTTAATCAGTGAATGTATCCAGATACAGCATAATGGACGATTATAAGAAATTATTTGATTTCTGTTTGATTTGTTATTCAGTGTTTATCCCCCACCAACTATAAACTGTGCTCTCACATGCAGGACACTGGAGGGAATGCTTTATTGCTCACCTCCTGCAGTAAATTAATTTCTGCTTAAGAGACTCAAGTGTTTGTGCTAAACGTTCAACAGGAAAAGAAATATACATGTTTGCCTGAATGTTACTAATACTTAAACTATAAACCAAGTACTTATAAATGCAGAGTAGTGTCCCCTTAATTAATCATCTAGTATTTTGTTTTACCTGCTGCTATCAGTAATCAGTTTGAACTTGTTTTTTAAATATTGAATTAAATTACTTGTATCACGTGTTTGATCTGGAGGCACCAATAACCAGCTCCTCTCCCATTTCTGACTCTGAGAGCAACACATTACATGCTGGAGTTGACCAGTGGCTCATAGGACAACTGGACAGACTGTCTCCATCTACCCTGTTTTAAAAACTGAAGCCTCATCTCATTTAAGGTGTTGCCATGTTGTTTGGGAGGCAGACTCTGAGCACTCAGGATGTAGACAGAAAGTCCTGTTGACCCCACACACACAATTATGGTGTTTTAAGCATCAAAATACTAATTGCAACAAAACTTTTTAAAAATATTTGAGCATGCATCAGCAAGGTAAGAACTGTGTGAATCAACACCTAGAAACAATGACTGAAGGAGTATTTTAATTCTTTAGTCTAAGGAGAAAAACTTAAGCTACATTCATGCTGCAGGTTTTAATTCTGTTTCAATTTTTAGCTGAGATCTGATTTTGTTTTGTTTTTTGCATGGTTGTTCACATTTCAGTATAAGAGCGACCACTTTTAGACTTTAGCGTTAATGGTTCATGCACACATCATCTCTGTGTTTATGAAGGTCAAGATGTCTACTATAGGTAGAGAAAGCCACCTTTCACCTGGGAGACCCAGGTTCAAATCCCGGCACGGCCATCTGTCATTTGATGGTTAAAAGATTTTGTTTAGGGGTGCATGCAGGCCAACGCACACACACACACTCATGTCCCTATATGGAAGGAGGGTCAGAAATATGCGGGTCGTGGGCCGCCTATTGAATACCCCCACACTAGTGTGTGTATCAGTTTCAAAGTTGGTGAACAACAGAAGCTTGTTCCGACTACTTTTTGCACCTGATCTTGCAGCTTGCCACCTCCTGTTCAGATTTATGAAGTCTGTCACACATTATTGATGTAAAGTTGAATGAAATGCAACACGGTAGTTCAGACTAAGGTCAATTTTAAAAATATCAAATTAATTTCTGATTTGACAAAACCAAATTTGCTCTGTTTAGACTGCGATAAAATAATCTGATCTGTGTCACTTTTGCCTGATTAGTGTGAACTTAGCTTTGCACTGCAGGCTAGCAGGCTGGTTCCTTGTGGCTTCAACTTTTGAGTTACCTACATCCAGAGTCTTAGATTATGTTCATGGTATGGGATCAGTCTTGCTTTTCATGTGTGACCTGCATATCAAAGACTGGTGTGGTGGAGACCTGACCCTGCAGAGTAAAGGAACGATGTGGAATCTATCAGCTTTGTAGCCAAATTAAAACTCTGGACCTAATGAGAACAGCCACCTGTTACTAGCTCCTCATACCAGAACAATAGTACACATTGCTCCTCCCTCTCCTAATGTCACATACTGTAAAATCAGTACTGTGGTATAGAAACACTGAATGAGCACATGCATCTCTAGTCTGATTGTTGACTGAATCTGGCACTTCATTCAGAGGTATTTAAATCACAAGAAAGGTGTGATGGAGAGGATAATGGTTTTAACACCATGCTATACCTATGAACAGGTCCATGTCTGGTCATAACTACTGGAAACATTTCAGCTCATTTTTTACTGCAGAGTTCAAAAACTCTACGATAAGAAAATCAGATGACAGATGTGATTACAACCAGTGGCCCTGGTCCAAAGAAGAAGAATACCGTGTGATTGTTGACTTTACTTGTAATTATTTGATCAAAACCCTGAAATTTTTCCTTCTAATTGAAGGTTGTGCAGAACCAGTTTTATTAGAAGCTGCTTTTTGTCACTGTGACCATGATGTCTTTTTACTCCTGTAAACTGAAGCTATAATTTCACAATGGAAGCATAAATGAAAGCATCCAAAATTGTGTGTTTGCTAGCAGAGTAGAAAATGCACCCAATTACTGTCTGACTTGGCAGACAGATGCATTTCCAGAACAGTTACATGCACATTAATTTCACGTTAAATCCACAGTAGCTCCATTTCTTCATCAGAATCAACCATTAGGCTCCAAATCCATTTGAAGAGTGTTATTTTTACTAACTTAAAGCTTGTCACTTTGCTTTGCAGAAGTTTAATCTTCCCCTATACAGTGAGTGCAGAATTATTAGGCAAATGAGTATTTTGACCACATCATTCTCTTTATGCATGTTGTCTTACTCCAAGCTGTATAGGCTCTAAAACCTACTACCAATTAAGCATATCAGGTGATGTGCATCTCTGTAATGAGAAGGGGTGTGGTCTAATGACATCAACACCCTATATCAGGTGTGCATAATTATTAGGCAACTTAACAAAAACAAATATATACCCATTTCAATTATTTTTACCAGTGAAACCAATGTAACATCTCCACCTTCAGAAATATACATTTCTGACATTCAAAAACAAAACAAAAACAAATCAGTGACCAATATAGCCACCTTTCTTTGCAAGGACACTCAAAAGCCTGCCATCCATGGATTCTGTCAGTGTTTTGATCTGTTCACCATCAACATTGCGTGCAGCAGCAACCACAGCCTCCCAGACACTGTTCAGAGAGGTGTACTGTTTTCCCTCTTTGTAAATCTCACATTTGATGATGGACCACAGGTTCTCAATGGGGTTCAGATCAGGTGAACAAGGAGGCCATGTCATTAGTTTTCCTTCTTTTATACCCTTTCTCGCCAGCCACGCTGTGGAGTACTTGGACGCGTGTGATGGAGCATTGTCCTGCATGAAAATCATGTTTTTCTTGAAGGATGCAGACTTCTTCCTGTACCACTGCTTGAAGAAGGTGTCTTCCAGAAACTGGCAGTAGGACTGGGAGTTGAGCTTGACTCCATCCTCAACCCGAAAAGGCCCCACAAGCTCATCTTTGATGATACCAGCCCAAACGAGTACTCCACCTCCACCTTGCTGGCGTCTGAGTCAGACTGGAGCTCTCTGCCCTTTACCAATCCAGCCACGGGCCAATCCTTCTGGCCCATCAAGACTCACTCTCATTTAATCAGTCCATAAAACCTTAGAAAAATCAGTCTGGAGATATTTCTTGGCCCAGTCCTGACGTTTCAGCTTGTGTGTCTTGTTCAGTGGTGGTCGTCTTTCAGCCTTTCTTACCTTGGCCATGTCTCTGAGTATTGCACACCTTGTGCTTTTGGGCACTCCAGTGATGTTGCAGCTCTGAAATATGGCCAAACTGGTGGCATCTTGGCAGCTGCACGCTTGACTCTTCTCAGTTCATGGGCAGTTATTTTGCGCCTTGGTTTTTCCACACGCTTCTTGCGACCCTGTTGACTATTTTGAATGAAACGCTTGATTGTTCGATGATCACGCTTCAGAAGCTTTGCAATTTTAAGTGTACTGCATCCCTCTGCAAGATATCTCACTATTTTTGACTTTTCTGAGCCTGTCAAGTCCTTCTTTTGACCCATTTTGCCAAAGGAAAGGAAGTTGCCTAATAATTATGCACACCTGATATAGGGTGTTGATGTCAAAAGACCACACCCCTTCTCATTACAGAGATGCACATCACCTGATATGCTTAATTGGTAGTAGGCTTTGAGCCTATACAGCTTGGAGTAAGACAACATGCATAAAGAGGATGATGTGGTCAAAATACTCATTTGCCTAATAATTCTGCACTCCCTGTAGAGTAAAGGGCTGATTGTAGAGCTGTTTCTGGTGTAATGTTTTTTTTTTTTTTTCATTAAATTTAAACACTTCAACTCATTGCCGAATGTTGGGAATATGAGATGTTAATGAAGTATTATAGGAAAGTAATGAGAGGTTTTCATGTAGAGTATGATATCTAGAAAATGGAGAACTGCTTTTAAAGCTCATCAGAGGCATTTAAAAGTAAAGAGGGCAGAGAGTGAAGTCATCTGTCTAGAAATCCTGTCCATAAAGGTTATGAACAGAACCGGTGACAAAGGGCAGCCCTGGCGGAGTCCAACCCTCACTGGGAACGGGTCCGACTTACTGCCGGCCATGAGGACCAGACTCACACTTCTCTGGTACAGGGACTGAATGGCCCTTGGTAAAACAGTAAAAATGGTTTCTGTACATAAATCAGTTTCTGAAAAATCAATAAAATATGCTTTGCTAACTCCAAAGGGTTAATATACATTATGAAGCTCAAACACCCTCCCTCATTAACACTTGGCTCCTCAGGTACTTCTGTGTTATTCAGATGATTCCATTGATGTGAGTTTTCCTCCTCTCCTGCTGCAGGTATTGCTCTAGAGAAGGTGTTTGACTACAGCGAGTATTGGGAAGTAACCAGAGGTCTGTACGCTCCATTTGACTGCACCGCCACCATGAAATCAGGCAACGCTGATGTTTACGAGAACGAGATACCAGGAGGACAGTACACCAACCTGCACTTCCAGGTACACTGAAACTACAGCTGCTGCTGCTGGGTTTATGTTCTCAGCAGCTCGGTAGTGATTGATTTGTCAATAGATTTAATGTTGGCTGTTTATAGTGGAAAATGGGAAGTATTAGCTCTGTGTATTATTAAATATTGATACTTCTGGTGTTTTTTCTTACCTGAATGCACAAAATAGTAAGTACTTTATAGTGAATTCAAAAGCTTATATAATTCTTTATTTTAGTCTCCCACACTTAAAAGAATTAGTTCACATTTTTAGAAGTGGGTTTCTTTGATTAGGTATGAACAGTTTATCTTACCTGTTACACATAGCTCTTTGAACAGCCTCAGTTTGGAGAAACATGAGATTGACAAGCTCACAGCTAGTCACAGTGTAACGTACAAGGGACTTCATCTCAAGCAGAACCCGTCCCTAAACACTGTTTTGTTTGTTAAATCGATACATCTGGATATGTAGAGCTGAACACGCAGCCTGATGCTCCACCTTGACTTTTATTCTTTCTTTCTTAAATTAAGAACACTGTGAAGACTTGTGACTGAAGGGAATCCAGTTTTAATCCCAAATTCATCAGTTTGTATAAAGCTATTGACATGGTGGTGCTAACACTTCCTCAGAATAATTATATAATGTGACATTAATGTCAGTATCTAGATATGAAATCATGTTCAACCAGCAGCTCATCTATCTGGGAAAATCTTTCTGTAAACTGAGGTTGTTCAGTTATCATAACCTTTCCATAGAACCCCACAAAAGATCTGATCTGTCACTGTCAGGTATTTAAGACTTTATTTTCTTTATTATTATTTGTGGACATACACAAGAAAATGAATGTTATTTCTAGAAATACAGGTCCTTCTCAAAAAATTAGCATATTGTGATGAAGTTCATTATTTTCTGTAATGTACGGATAAACATTAGACTTTCATATAGTTTAGATTCATTACACACAACTGAAGTAGTTCAAGCCTTTTATTGTTTTAATATTGATGATTGTGGCATACAGCTCATGAAAACCCAAAATTCCTATCTCAAAAAATTAGCATATTTCATCCGACCAATAAAAGAAAAGTGTTTTTAATACAAAAAACCGTCAACCTTCAAATAATGATGTTCAGTTATACACTCAATACTTGGTGGGGAATCCTTTTGCAGAAATGACTGCTTCAATGTAGCGTGGCATGGAGGCGATCAGCCTGTGGCACTGCTGAGGTGTTATGGAGGCCCAGGATGCTTCGATAGCGGCCTTAAGCTCATCCAGAGTGTTGGGTCTTGCGTCTCTCAACTTTCTCTTCACAATATCCCACAGATTCTCTATGGGGTTCAGGTCAGGAGAGTACCACAGTGATACCATGGTCAGTAAACCAGTTACCAGTGGTTTTGGCACTGTGAGCAGGTGCCAGGTCGTGCTGAAAAATGAAATCTTCATCTCCATAAAGCTTTTCAGCAGCTGGAAGCATGAAGTGTTCCAAAATCTCCTGATAGCTAGCTGCATTGACCCTGCCCTTGATAAAACACAGTGGACCAACACCAGCAGCTGACATGGCGCCCCAGACCATCACTGACTGTGGGGACTTGACACTGGACTTCAGGTAGTTTGGCATTTCCCTCTCCCCAGTCCTCCTCCAGACTCTGGCACCTTGATTTCCGAATGACATGCAAAATTTGCTTTCATCCGAAAAAAAGTACTTTGGACCACTGAGCAACAGTCCAGTGCTGCTTCTCTGTAGCCCAGGTCCGCCGCTTCTGCCGCTGTTTCTGGTTCAAAAGTGTCTTGACCTGGGGAATGCGGCATCTGTAGCCCATTTCCTGCACACGCCTGTGCACGGTGGCTCAGGATGTTTCTACTCCAGACTCAGTCCACTGCTTCCGCAGGTCCCCCAAGGTCTGGAATCGGTCCTTCTCCACAATCTTCCTCAGGGTCCGGTCACCTCTTCTCATTGTGCAGCGTTTTCTGACACACTTTTTCCTTCCCACAGACTTCCCACTGAGGTGCCTTGATACAGCACTCTGGGAACAGCCTATTCCTTCAGACATTTCTTTCTGTGTCTTACCCTCTTGCTTGAGGGTGTCGATGATGGCCTTCTGGACAGCAGTCAGGTCGGCAGTCTTACCCATGATTGCGGTTTTGAGTAATGAACCTGGCTGGGAGTTTTTAAAAGCCTCAGGAATCTTTTGCAGGTGTTTTGAGTTAATTAGTTGATTCAGATGATTAGGTTCAGAGCTCGTTTAGAGGACCTTTTCATGATATGCTCATTTTTTGAGACAGGAATTTTGGGTTTTCATGAGCTGTATGCCAAAATCATCAATATTAAAACAATAAAAGGGCTTGAACTACTTCAGTTGTGTGTAATGAATCTAAACTATATGAAAGTCTTATGTTTATCAGTACATTACAGAAAATAATGAACTTTATCACAATATGCTAATTTTTTTAGAAGGACCTGTACTTATTAAAATCTACGGACTGATTAATCAAAAATGTTTATAAACAGGTGAATAATTAAAGGTTGACATTTGTGAAAAAGTGCAATGTATCAACGATATCCCTGTGATTTTCCTTTATATTTACAGCACGTTTATCACAAACGTGTTCAGTGTTTTTACTGTAGTGAATGTGATCAAAGATTATTTGTAAGTGATGATCCAGAGCTGTAGCACATTACGGTTTACAGTTGAACTCCACCTGAGTCCTCCTGGTTTTACTGAAGCTTTCTGATGTCACAACATAAATTCTAAGCCAGAGTCCCAGCCAGCGTTCCTTGACGTTCTTCCTTTAAATGAGGCCTAATAAAGGATCCTATTTACTGCTCATCCCTGCTGTCGCTTGTTTCATGTGGCTCATTGCAGGCTCACAGTATGGGGCTGGGAAATAAGTTCAAGGAGGTGAAGAAGGCTTACGTTGAAGCTAACAAACTACTTGGAGACCTCATTAAGGTGAGACAAGACAAAACTCTGCAATTCTTTCATGATTTTAATCACCAGGGATTGAGTTTTGAGTTTTATCAGTCCCAACAAAACAACAGAGCCAACACGTTTGTCTGAGACCTCATCACCAGGTTGACATTGGTGCTTGGAAGCTTTTGACTCCTCAGATAAAACTTTCTTCTGAAGTGGCTTAGAATGAGTACATTAATAAAATAAAGTTCGTATTACTGTGGGGTGTATTTTATATTCGGTTTGCGGAGCTTCCTCTCGTTCTCTGCTATTGAGCTAAATAATCCCCATATTAAACCAGATTCACCCCCTGCTGTACTGTATTTGACCTTTCCTGCCTTCCTTTGGCTCTCTGCTGTTGTTGAACCACCTTTTCATAGATTTGCCATCTCCTTGGCTAACAATAACGTTCCTACTTTTGGCCCTTTTATCTTGTCACTAATAATGTTTTATTATAGCAGGATAGTTTCTGACTGCTCTGATTCAGACTTGTAAGCAAATTCTGGTTTCTTCTAATTCCAGCAAACCTTTCTTGCACTAATTTCCTGAAGGCACATTAATTGTAGTCATGGAGAGAAGCTCTATTACCAATTCTGTAGTCAACCGTTTCATTCTCACCCAGAATTTACCTCCTGCCTGCCTTTCTGGTTCTCATTATCTTTCATTAAACCCTTTGTTTTCCTTCCTTTGTTATTTACCATCACACCATAGTAATAGATTCATTTGTTTTTTGTGTTCACTCTGTAATTATTTCACTCTGTATTCTTTTTATCAAGCCATTCACTTACTTTTCTTTCTTCACCTTTCTGCTCTTTATTACATTGCTTTCCTCTGATTTATGTTATTTTTCCATCGTATGGATCCACAGGACCTTGCCTGTTATTTAACCACCTCCTCGCCTGTTTTTTCGTTTCTTTTTGTATTCTCCTTGTGTGTTTCTCTCTCAAATTTTAAGTCTCTGGTCCCCTCTCCCTACTTTCATTTCCCCACCTCTGCTTTCCTCATCAATTCTCTCCCCGACTTCCTCGACTCTCTCTCTGTGTTCTCTATCAATTCAATTAAGACTCTGTGGGCTTCACTGCACAAGCCAATGTTGGCTCGATGTGCCTGCAGGTCCTGCTACGCTCTCCGTTGTACCCTGTTAGCTTGACAATGGCTGTGTCTCTCACACTGTCAGTTTGTCTATAACTTGAGGGTGGGGGGGGCTGCTTACAAGAGGCAGACATAAAGAGGACAGGCCACGTAATGCGCCGCCTGTATGCAAAGCCCCTAATGTATATCCTTCAAGACGTGATCTCTCCTTCACTTTGAAGTTTGGAGCTGCCAGTGAAGGATGGAGTCTGTCAGACGACGCGTTATAAAAGTTCTAACATCGAGATTAGTCCCTTTTTTAAAGAAGCCTTAGTGGTTACATTTGCATAAATATAATTTGCTTTAAATTAACAGTTCACTCAAGTTTATTCATTTATATCAAAGCCATCCTCAGTTTGCTCAAACACCACAGGAGTTCTGTGCTTTATTCTTTGTTTATAGTAATATAAACACGAATAAATTACTATGAATACTGCAATGGTTTGATTCATTGGTTCTCAAATCCCCACTGTGGGTCATGAAACACCAGATAGTTCGGGTATTATTTCATCTTCTGGTATTATCAGTAATTACAGGAGGTGTGTTTAGGCTAACTTGAGTGTTTTTCATTCCCAGGTAATATGCCGTTTTTTACACGATGCCTTTGGATTAACTAGATGTAAAATGTTAGAGGCTAGTGTAGACTCTTGAGCCAGGTACACAATGTTTTTTGGCAGTAGATAAAATAATTTGTCGTAAATAAATCATAAGAAAATTAGAGATGCACCAATTCAGGTTTTGAGGGCTGATACAGATGGTCGTTTCTTCTACAGATCTGACCTGCTAATACCAATTTTGGCTGATTCCAGTTTTTATTTGCATTAATTATATTAATAATTAGTACAGAAAAGGTATTGCATTAGGAGAAATGTCCTGTTAATGATGCGTCAGTCATGAAGTTTGCAGTATAGTTTGAGTGTTGTATGTGTGACAGAGACGCACAGCAGCCAGCTGTAATGATGGATGTGAGTGTTGGAACTATGAAAGATTTACTCCTGGGGGTATTTGCCACTCTGTGTGGTAAAAGCTCCAGCATCCAGTGGAACACTGGTGAAGGCTTTAAATGTATGTAATCACTATGAAATCATTCCAGAAGCAGCAGAATTCATAATGTCGTCTTATGATTTGCTCTGGTAATGAGATGTAGACTGAATCTGCTTAAACTTAATGTCAGCCTTAAGAAATCTTCATTTATTTCTGTTATTACATTTTAATATGCTTATGTGTGTCGTATGTACATCAAAATGTGCTGCTAAATTCAGGAAAAAACACTTGTTAAAGCAGGATAGTTGAGTTTTTCTTTATTATGTTGTCAGTTTAATGTCTGTCTTTTCCCTCCAAACATGTAGCAGCACCTTTTCTAAAACAGCGTCTGTAAATATCATCTGAACCACCTTGCATCAAGGCTGAAAGCCCCTTGTTGCCAGGGGATAATTGTAAAAACTCATCTCTCCTTGCTCCTAAGCTGCTCAGTATCATTTTTGCTTGAAGGCATATTTTGCTGAACAGCAGGAAAATCAAGCAAAACATACCTGAGCAGAGGCCTACAGGTTCTGTTTTAACAACATCATCTCTGACGGAGCTAAGGATGCTCCAACACCCTGTAAATTAACTGGCATTGACTCGTGTGTTGTTGAGGAGTGAGGTTTTGGAGGGTTTCCAGCTCTCCAAAAACCTCTATTTATCTACTTTATGTCTTTAACTTTCACCTGTTTTTCCTCGACTTCTCCTCCTGTTTGCTCGGTTGAATCTGTCGCAACATGATCTTGTCAATATAAGTTGTTTTTTGTGAGCTTGTTCTGTCTTCCTTGCTGTCTCTGTCACTTTCTTTTTGCAATTACAGGCACGTATTCACTCACCTCCACTCTCTGCAATGCACAGTCTCTTATACGTGGAGGTGGAGCACATCTTGTATTGCCTGTGGGGCTGCAGATGTCGACGGCTTTCGTCTGTTTGCCTCTTCCTCTCCTCCCTTTGCCTAATCTGCCCATCCCTTTATTTCTTTCTCTCACTCTTCCTGTAACTCCTTATCATCACCCTCTCTGTCTCCTCACCACTTTCATTTTGTCTTATCCCTTCCTTCATCAATCGCTCCCACCTTCTCTCATTTTGATTAGACTTCCTTTATGTTTCCCTAATCTTTCTATCATTTCTTCCCTCCTCCTCTCCTCCTGAGCTTCTTGTTATCACTCCTCTCCTTTCTCCTCCTCCTGACAGGTACCATTCTTCACTCCGCTCCTGGCTTGGCTGGCTCATGTTATTGTCTGTGTGTTTTATTTGCCTTTCATCCCACACACACATTCATACATACACACACACACCCCGTTCTGGATGATATAATCCTTTACCCATTAGGGGAGCCTTGGTTTGGATAGAGTTGCATTTTGAAGCAAATTTGAGCAAAGTACGCCGACACAAGGCACAAAGGCATACAAGTACACACTAATCTCTGCCATTCTTTCACCCAGAAACACTCCATCTCGCACTTTGATCCTGTACAGTGTTTCTGATGCTGGGAAGGTGAAGTCTTGTATGTCCCCCTACTGAGAGCTGTGCATTAATTAAAGATAGAGATGCAAATGGAGGAGAAATGGTGTGAGAAAATTTGAGACTAGAAATAGATACTTGAGCTTTCTCCGAGTTACTCAGGTTTTATTAATCTTAGTAGAGATTCTTTGTCACCCAGGACTTTTTAATCTTAATTTCTAAACATAATTCACTTTTCAGATGAGCTCTCCTCTATCAAACTGAAAGATGAGGAGTTCCACATTTTTAAACTGATGAGCAGCTCCTGGTTTTCAGCTATCTATGTCTCAAGGGTACAGGACATGCTTTTGAGGACATAATGTTCATAATTTGAACAGCAATAATATATACTTTGATAAAGGAGTCAAACAATAAGGAAAGACCAGCATTAAACAGACTTTCTAGCCCTTACCTAATCTAATCTTCAGTCAGTTTCTCACCTATTTTTACCATCTTGCATGTAACCAAACATCTCTGAAATGAACCGACTCGAGCCTCAAAAAGAGAGAAGGTGAATAGTGAGTTAGCCTCCATTAATGAAGACTAAACGCTTGGAACTCTGCGACCTTCATTTTGAAGGGAGAAAGCTCCTCAAATCAGAAGTAAAACATCAAAACAAAACTAGAAAACTTAGAACACAGTTTTAAACTTTGGTGAATTAAGGCATTTAAACCAAAATTATATGTGAGTATTATTCCTGGTATGAAGGATTTGACGTCAGCAAAGTGCAGTTGCATTTTATGCTACTGATGAAATATTGCTACGCAGCAGGAACAGCACTACAAAAGTTTTACAAGTTGTAACATTACTCAACAATTTCAAATGATCTGCTTTACTTTTTAACTTTTATTCAGATGCATGTAATACTTTCAGTGTTTGTACCTTTTGGGTTAGTGTTCACACAGATGTGTAGGTTCTGCCCCGCTGCTCTTCCTGTTTTATCCTGTGGTACTCTCACAGCACGCAGGTTACAAAGATCAAGGTATCAGTGATACAACCCCCCGCACAGCGAGTACTGTGATGGTATATTTTAATTTGTGAAGTCAAAAACAACAAAATGTAATAAATTAACTTTTCTAAGTTTAGAGAATCAGAGATATTCTAATGGAGTTAAGTTAGTAGCTACTCAGATCACTCAAACTGTTCTTTATTAGCAGCTTGAGCTAATTGATCTTTAGCAGTAAATATAGAAATATGAAATGATAATTTTTGCATTGGAAACATCACATTGTTCATTTTTCTGACATTTGTTGCTGACACTGACAACTTGTGTGATATGTTTCTCTTTGAGACTCCAAAGGGCCACCAGGCTAACCTGTTCTGTGTCCTTTCTTCTGTTTCTCTTCATTTCTGAACCTCTGTCCATGTCTGTATGACAGGATATTAGCATTAAAGGAAGTCTTCTTCTTTCAGCCTTTCTTTCATTTAATGGGTGTTCATGTGTGAAGGAATGTATGGCTATTGCTATGTTCTCATGCTCATATATTCACTAGTCATGTTGTATTTTTTGTTAGAAAATACCTTGATCAAAAAAGACTTTCAGAACTGAAAGTAAATAAACTCCTGAGATGGTATTTGTCCTAACAGCTAGAGAAGTTCTGAGTTTCAGTTGTTTGAATGGTAGAAATAAAGCTTGGATGACCCTCGTTTCATGTAGCAGTTTGATTCACCCTATTGCTCCAAACTAAGATAACTCTGCTGCTGTTTACTGCACTGACTGCTTACAACAACTCAACACAGCCCTTCTTTATTTAAAAATAGAAATGCCTTTCAGATTTTAATGCATTTTGAATAACCTACATTCTAAGCCGTTTAAAGTCTGATTAGTGCTTTCAAAAATGACCTTTTTTTAGACATATTTACCTTTATGCCACTCAAAATTTTGACTTTTGTTTCCTGTGCTGTATACTTTCATCAGTTTCTTTCTAGGGTGGATGTTTTTCAGACCAATCCAATGACTATTCCAGTTCTTTGACTCATTAGACATCAGGCTTTTAAAATCAGAGCTTGAACATGTTAAATATATGTACTTTTTTATTTTGAAGCTGAGAGAGCAGTCATATTTTTATAGCTCTGTCACACAGGAGCAGAGGAGTTTTTTGACCAGACCAGGATATGATTTACTTCACGACTCGTCTGAAATTATTTAAAAGCTCACACATCATATGAAGCTCATACACAGCTGATATGATTTCTTTTTCCTCTGTGTGTAATTCACCCAGAGAGAGCTGGAGTCGGGTGATTCATCAACAAATATTAACACTCTTGATCTTACTGTGGATTGAGAATAAAAGATGAGCTGTAGAAAAATGAGACGGGACCAGAGTGATTCTAGTCGATGTCTTGGATGACAGATTATTCATAAATGTGATTAATGGGGGTACAAGGCAACAGTCATGCTGCTTGGTGATGTTTCACATATATTTTAAGTAACATTAGCTTTTGTTCAGCAGCTTCACCAACTTAATGACTTTTCCAAGGATTTCAGCAGCTCATTCAAATCTCTTAGGCTTGTCTGTAAACAGTCACTGTGTTAAAGAAGTCTTTCATTACCTTGAAAACCTAGACAAACTGAGCTTTAGGTGTTGGAGCAAACAGGAAGTGCACACTCATCTCATTTAGCAGAAAGGCTTTCTTTACTTGTTCCTAACAAGCCCCTAAATCCCAGAGGATTGTAGAAATCCCTGAGAGATACGTGTACTTCATGTCTCAATAGTTTGGCAGCACATGTCTTAGAAATAGATGTCCGATTCTTTGTTTTGAGAATTTCCTTCAGGAATTTTAAATTGATCCCTCTTTGCCCATCCACTTCCTGTCTTTTTCTACTTTCCAAAGTACACTAATTGCCAGGAAAATAGACATCTTGTAGAACCACTCGTGTCCTGCAGCTCCTCAGCTGTCAGCGTTTAAGTTCACAGCTCATCAACTAAAGGTTTGGTTTAAGCAGGATCCTGCCCTCTTGGCAAGTGCTAAAATGTGATGATTTTTAAATTTATTAGCAGTTTGCATCGCTGATGTAAGTTTTGTTCACTTGATCTTTTCCCTGCATGTACAGTAAAACCTGCAGGTTTGTGTCAGTACTGTCTGGTGGAGAATTTGAGGTAGAAAATACATTTGTTGTACATTTTGTTTCCAATTTTTTTAGATTAAATTCTTAATATTGAAATTAAAGTTGGAAAATAGGATTTTATAGTTATTTTAATATTGAAAGGGCAACCAAAACCCAAAGAAGTATTGGTGCAAAGACCTACGACGGCCCTATTTAATAGATTTTAATTGTAAGGACACTGTTGTCTTTTGGTCCAACAGTTCAGCTTGTCTGGCTGCAGAACCTGTAACTAATCAGAATTCCTTCAAGTTTAGGCTCCAGTATGAGCTTTCCTGCCAAAAAAATATATATAATAAAGTTATTTTTATTAGTTTAAGATATTTTGAGGGTATTTTTAGGCCACCACTTGGTGTATATGTTTGAGTCTGTTATAGTGAAGGATTGAAGGATGTAATGAGTTCTGTTGAGATTAAATCTGCTGCAGCTGTAACGCAGTAAGTCACACTGGTTCAGAAACTGCTCTGTTTTATTTTGGAGTGAATCCAGTAGGAGTGCACCCATAACTAGGTCTGCACAGCATATAAAAAAAATGTCATTGCAATATCAATGTGCACACGACTGCAATAACTCACAAGCTGTTATATTTCCAGTTATGTGCATTCAAGCTGTAGATCCCAACACATTCTTTGGGTCGATCCGATACATTTTAAGAGCCCTAGACGCTGGTTTAGAAGATGATGGCTGTGTCTAATGTCATCATCACAATGTAACAATAAAATCAGAGTTCCACCTTCTGGCTTGACTTCTTAAAAAATATTCAACTGTTATTCTCAACATTTTGACTTTATTTTGAGGCTCGTATTAAGGTAGCGTCTATAACCATTAAAACATGTCTTCATGTTTACTGTAAACGTAAAGAGGTGATTGTCACACCTGTCTTGGTGTGTGACCGTTTGGAGCCGAGCATATCGGTCTGAAACCTTTGATGTTGTACAAACAGTGGCACCACTGTAAAATCCTGAACATTAGTTTCAGACATTTTTCTGTTATAAAAATGACTTTTAAATCTCTCAGTGGTCTTGTTACAGAGGTAGTGAGTAAAAGGATTTTAAAACCCAGCAGTATACGAGCTCCAGCAAGGGGAGCAGCCAACAGACTGGCAAAGTACAGTCTTCCTTCTCATTTAGGGGGTCTCTATATCTGGAACAGTTTGCCTCGTGCAATAAAACTATTAGTCTGGAGTTTTTAACTCTAAAGGAAAATTTTAAAAAGGGGTTCAAATCCCAGCCAAGCCATGTGTTGAAGCATTCTTGGGCAAAATACTGAATCCCCAACTGCCCTCAGGTCTCCTGAATAAACAGGTCTTTGAAATCTGATTCACATCAGCCTATACAGCTGGAGATGGACAGTATTTTCTTCCCCTACATGTTTTGTTTTTAATCTTCTGTTCTAGTTTTGTATAATTTTGTGAGTGTGTGTGTGTGTTATGACTTATTTTAATTTAGGCCTCAAACAAAGGTTTACAAATGTGGTTTTGGCTGGAAAAGCTCTGCAGATCAATCTAAACTAGCTAATCTGGACATTACAAGTTTATTCCTGTAACTGGAAAACAAACTCATCCTCCAGTTTGTTTTTCCTCAGAGTGACCCTAATACGTCAACATATGTGTGAGAGATCATTTGGCCCTTTAATGCTCCAATTACCACAGAGAACATATTAAATCCACCTCTGAAACCATTACAGTAGAAGACCAACGTGTTCTATTGATACAGGCATCATTTCCTTTTTTTTTTTCAGTCAAAAAATGACCCCAATTATCAACATTATGCTAACCACATTAACCATAATGATGCACCACTAAAAGATGGAAAAAATAGAGGCTTTAAATTCATCTTTCCTGTTCAGGTTGTCTATTTTTACCAGACAAACCAAGTGATTAAAGGGCTGCCTCGATGCAAACATCTTTTCTTTCAGTGTTCACTCGGTACTAAATCTTTGTTGACAGAATCTTCATTAGTACAAAGAATCTGTCAGTGCCTGTGAACGTGCTGTCGTACCTGTGAACAGCAGACAGGAAACCACCCAGCGAGTCCACAGAGACAAATGTTGCCTTGCAGACGCTGCAACGTCTACTTTCTGTAGAAAGGAAAATTAAAGTGTTGAAAACTGCAGCGATATGTCCAATCTTATCTCTGAATGAGAGGTTGTTTTTCTGTGAACCTCAGATTCTTGACGGGTTTAAGGAGCATTCAGAAGGCACCAAAGCATCTCTTCAAATCCGGCGTGCAGAGATGCTAGTATATCGTGTTCTCAGCCTGCACAAGTACTGACCCGGCTTTCTGTCCCAGGTGACTCCATCTTCAAAGATCGTGGGTGACCTGGCTCAGTTCATGGTGCAGAACAGCCTGACCCGAGCAGAGGTGGAGGAGAGGGCGGACGAGCTGTCCTTCCCACAGTCTGTGGTTGAATTCCTGCAGGGTTACATCGGAATCCCACATGGAGGATTCCCTGAGCCGTTCAGATCCAAGGTACTGTTCTTTGGTTTGTATTTACACACGCACACAAAGGTTTTTTCTCTTTATTACTTTAATATATTTTCCAATTTCTCTGCATTCAAATGCAACCACAAATTCTAATTCAGTTGCTAAAAAATGTGATCTTATTAGTTTTTTTTCCCTTCTTTAAATAAATATATATATATAGAACCAAACTGCAAATGCATGCTAAAAGCCAGTTTGAAAGCACATGTTCAAGTGCCAAATTATTGGTTTCACATGACAGTTGTGAGTTTTCAAAAGAGTAAAAATGAAGTCTGTATAATTGCTACGTCCTGCTCCTTTTTTTCTCTCCTTCTCATCTCCTTGTCTTGTCTTCTCACAACTACAAACAGACAGGTAGAGACTCACACGCATCAGCAGCCATCAGTTTGAAGTCTCTTCGGGAAACGTGAACATTTTCCACACATGGATACACCCAAATGTGTCACATTGCTCCTAAAACCATCAGACAGATCTGGCGTTCTTGACATTTACAGAAAAGAAAGCGGTTTGATTTTTCACAGGGTGTAATCGAATGGTATCCCTCTTCTCACCAGCACACACACACACACACACGCTTGTGAAATATCTAGTGAAAGACAATACCTGCTCTTTTTAAAGGTCACCCATTTTTTACTCCCTGTGGCTGCCAACAGTTTGCATACGCCGTTAGATTTCTACAGAAACTGAAATATTTTAATAATCTGTTCTCCTCCCAGCAAAGCTATTTTTTCCTGCTCTGTCGAGTTCCTCGTTTTAATTTGAATCATAGCTAAATCTCTGCCGTAAAAGCCAGTCCATCCATTTATTCCTGCAGTCATCTGCCTCTTCTGTTTGCTCTCGGTGGAACAAACGCCTGTCATCCTGCCAACCTGGCGTTTCTTCTCCTGACTCTATTCTGGTTGGAACCATCTGATGTTTAGCTGCTCAGGTTGTCCCAGTTTTGACAGGAAATTATTTCTTAGTTTAAATGTTAAACCTTTAGTGACCTGTGTCTTTACCGTGACTGAACTTGGATTTGTGTTTGTGAAATCACGTGACACAGAGACTGTTAATATGAGGTGGACAGTTTATATTTTCAATCAGGTCCCCAGTAGACTTTATTTTTTCTTTTCAGTCAGCATTCTAATACTTCAGGCTGATAGATGCACACATGAATGCAGAAGGTCATTTTATCATTTTCCTTCAGCTGTTTATTCTGTCTTGATGTATTTTCAATGACACATTATTCATTTTTAAGCAGTGCATGAAATCAGGATTGTGCATTGATATACTGTTTATTTATAGTGAAATTTAAACACAAAATGGACTGACGCCTATTTGTCATTGTAGCCACAGAAGTTAGGTTATTTATCTTCTGTGCATTTTTGCTTCCAAGCAGTCAGATTTTCTTGTGATTTTTTAAAAGTTGTCTTGATCAATATTCAGGTTTCTGGAGGTCTTTTAAAGTTAGTTTGGGTTTTTTGGGGCTGCTGTTTCACTACTTTTCTTCCTAAACATCTGGACATTTTCAGAGGAACCCTGTTGGTTCCTACACAACTTTATTTAGATTTATGAATCATTAAGGGTTCAAAAGACCAACTCAAGGGATGAATTAGTGTTGTATTGATGCATAAGAGTCAACTTGGCAAAGAACACATTTTTAGCTGGTAGGGTTGAGCAGTAACCAAACTATACCTGAGCATACCGCTTTACTTTCTGCCTACAAGGTCTTGTGAATTGCTATTATGGTTTTTTTTTTTTATTATCACATCTTATAATCCTCCTCAGGTCCATTCTGATGACAGAATGTTGCAAATTTCAGTTCAAGACTCAATCTGAAGGTGTGCTTGTAGCAGAAAACACAGAAAAGCAGATGCTGTCTATTTCCTCCACTGTTGTGAGCCATGACGAGCTCTCTCCAGAGTTCAGTCAGCTGGTTCAGCTGCTCTTTCATTGTTTCTCCTGTCCTCTTCAGAACAGACTGCCCAACGTTAACTCTGTTTGGGTTCCAGCCTGTTTTCTCCTCAGCTTCTGACAACTGCTACTTTATCAGTTGTGAGGGTAATAGAAGCAGCAACATATTGATAGATTTGGATGATCTTTCTTTAAATACTTAAGTCATTAGATTGTTACAAAAATCTGGTTACACATTGGTAATGTAGGAACGAGCCAAGAAATCTACATAGTGGAGTTTCAGTTCTGCATCCCGATCTAAACAGTAGGTGTCGCTACAGGACAAATAATACCGCTACAGAAACGGCAGCAGAAGAAGAGTTTGCAGGGAGCACACTCTAAATACACAAACATAACAAATTCTGCATGGTGGGAATTAAATCCAGAGCAGATTTTGAGGGTGGTATTCAGTCACTATTTTTAGAGACCTCAGTATATCTTGCTAACCCTATAGGATATCATATAACCTTACCAGCTTTATATCTGATATTCTAATATCTGTTAAGTTGAATTTTTGAAAATATTAAGTCAACAATTTGACAAATATAGTATTTTAGAACCAGTAAGGTGATCATCAGAGGTATTAGCTGAAAGTTTGTCTGACACTAGATGAAGCTGCATCTCTGCTTCAGTTTCAGCTGCTGTTTATCTGCTGTAGTTTGGTTTAAAGGACATTAATATACTTGTGCTCTGCTGTATAGTAAATCTCATCTTACCTGTCCACTAGATCTTTATCCCTCTCAGCAGACGAGTGCCTGCAGCTTTTGTGACTGCATTGACTCTGCACATTGCAGTACCCACCCCATCCATCTAAAATGATGGCGCCATAGATATGACTGACTAAAAAGACCACAAATCAAATCATGAGCAGAAGATGAAAATACAAGGACTTTTGTTTTGGGGAAATATTGAGTGAGGAGACCTGCTGTCGTCAGGATTTGGAAAACTAATCACTCTGAGACCACAAGATCACAAAAACTGTCACGTTCCTGGGTAGAAATTGCTGAAACTTTTCTAATACTGGTCTTGTGAAAGGATATGACCAGTTGGCTGAATATTGTCCCCTATTAGGGTCCAGTGGAAACTGTAGAGCCCAGTGTGGTGCACTGGTTATCATAGAACTAAACACGAGAGCATCCACACACACTTTGCCTACTTACACAATGAAAGTACGTTTCCCTCTTGAGTCCTGACACTACTTTTTTGTCCTCCGTTGGTCCTTATTTCTTAAACACAAACTGCACAATCTGATGTTGTGGTCAGACACAGGGACTGGGCTGAAACTCATTGAAAAAACAGCTGATGTTCAAAGGAAAATTTTTTAAAGTTCTGTAAAAAGCCTGAAGAATATTGATCAAGGCCACTTAAAAATATTATGAGAGTCTAGCTGCTTGAAAACAAGAATTAGGAAATTAGAGGTGGTTTAAAACTTTTGCACAGTACTGTATAGGGCTCTAATCCCCAAATGTGTTTAAATAATCACTTCTCAGCAGACTAAATTAAGAATCTGTTTTGTTGCTTAATGTTTTAGTTTCCTGTGTTTTAATGTGCGCTGACAGGAACTGGATTGTTTTACATCATTCTGATTGTGATATCTTATCTTTCAGTATATTCCATGTAGAAATCTAAGCATCTAATTTACGTAACTTTTAATTTAAGTTTTATTAGCACAGACACTAACTATCACACACACTCAGCTGCTCTCTGTATGTGTCTCACACTCAAAAAATCAAGGAGTTGATGTGTAAGACATCCTCAGAGGAGACATTGTTAATGAGCAGGGACTCCGGTGAGCGTGCCATCTTTGAAGAGTCTCTCTGTAGCACAAATGACTCAGCTATCTTTGAACTGTTAGACCTGTGACTAATAGCATTGCACCGAGTCCTTTGTCTGCATATTTCCACAAGGTACATGCTCTCACAAAGATATGATACAGCGCACACACTGGCTGGTAAATGATATGCAGACACACATTAAAAACACACTCTCATAATGTATCAACTCGGGGAACAGGATCGGGTCTTTTATCTGAATACACACAGTGCTACTTAACGACAAAATTAACAAAAGTACGAGAGCTCGGGGCGATGATTAGCGACAGTTCTTTTACGCTAATTCTCACACTCATACGGGGCTGTGTAGGTGTGCTGAAAACTTATTCATTTAGCAGATTTCTCAACATCTTCAAAAGCAGTGAATAAATAGGCTCATTGTAAAGCTTCCTCCTCTTTTTGTCTCAGACTGCACACACGTCGTCTGGAGAAATTAGAGACCCTGTTGAAAATATTACCAGAACAGGAATGGCTCATTATTCCAGCAGCCCTCAGGTGGACTGCTTGTGTCTTCACACAATGTCCTCACTAACCATCAGCTGTCTCTTCAATTTATGGGATGTATTTGTGATTGAGAGTAAATTATATTGTATTTGTGCATCAGCAGCTTCCATCTTGCCATAGGTGTTGGGGGGTAATATCTTTTACTTTTTGTAAAAACAAAAAGTATATGTTACACATATCATGCACGAGAATGATGCCTCTAAGAAATGGTTTTAACAATGTTGGAGGTCAGAGTTCTACCCATAACCAAAACAACAGATACACAGTAAGATTGTTCAGATAACCTTTGTAGCTCTTTGAATGATGAAATATCTGAAAGTAAAGCAAAATAACAGAGGCCATGCCCTTTTCTTCAAACTACTAAAAGATTGACAGCTCCAGGTCTATACTTCTCTTTTTACACATTTATATTCTGTAGAGCAAGAAAAGATGTGTTAAAAAGGTATAAAGGTACTTTATTGATGCTGTCTGCTACGACTACCAGTAGATGTTAAAAAATACTTCTCTCCTAAAATCAGTCGTCCATAAAAGTCTAGATTTTGACTAAATATTTACCGAATGTTTAATTAGTGCTTCATTTGGAAGAGATTTTTTCTAACTACACACAAAAAACTCACATTAATTGTGTAATTGTTTAATATATCGGTGTGCTAAATACAAGTTTTCAGTTTAAGTTTATTATTTGCGAATGCCCTGTTTGACAGGTGGAAGTTAAAATCAAACTAATAATGTGTTGGAAATGTGCCAATAGACCAACTATCTGCTGTATTCTGTTATTTTTGTTCACTTTTACGACCCACAATTTTGAAAGAAAACACGCAAATCATTCATCCTGTGTGGTTCAACTTGGAATAGTGTTCTTTAAGATTTAATAGTTTTTCAAACTTGAACAAATGCAACAAAAAGTTGGAAAACCAACACCTCCTTTTGAGCTGTTAATCTCAGCATCGCAACTTCCTGGAAGGTCTGATATATTTATAGCTAGGTGGTAACATACATTATTGATCCCTTGAGGGAGACTAGTATATTTGTTTTTTTTGTTTAATTTTTCAATAAATATTCAAATGTGAGGTGTCTCACGCACTAACCTTTGAATTATCTAAAATCTTCAAATCTTTTGCAAATAAGCTAATGCTCATCTTTTTAGGCACATACACCAATTCTACATCAAAACATAGATATTTTAGTAGTTTTTCATTCACTGTGTCCCTCACTGCTAAAGGACTAGGTTTATCTTGAATTCAGAGTTCAATCCCCGGCTTCCATAGACTACAAGTATATTTTAGCTGAAAATATCTTCAAATCTGGAAGTGAAGGTTCTCCTACAGAAATGGTCAATGTCCTGTACTTGTATAGTGCTTTACTAAGTCCAAGGACTACCAAAGCGCTTTACACTACATTCAGTTGCTCACACACACATTTACATGCTTAAACACTATAGAAACATAAAACTTAAAGTTTAAGAATTTGTTCAGTTTGACTTCTTGTCTGACAGTAGTAGTTTGTCTGAGGGTTAGTGTTTTATTCTGCCTCTCGTTAAGTCGGTAGGGAATGACACACAGATGTGTGGTTACCATGGTGACCTTAATGAACTACTGGCAGTAGCTTTAACATTTTTTTGACCATGGTCCCAGCTCAGATTACGTTGTACATTTTTTTTTAGAAATGTTTTATTTAAATTAGTCCTAGCTCTCATGGCAGTGGTAGACCTGTCTCTGTGCACACAGCAGCACTTTGTGTGGCTGAGTGCAGCTGAACCACACCGCTCCAGCTTGGTGTCACTGTTTACACAGCATTAGCTCCTCTTCATCCTTGTTGTTCTTGGTGTGAATGACCTTAAACACAGCAGTGAGTTGAGATGAGCTGACTGAAGTCAAACTACTGTGGGAAACCATCCAGAGATTGACATGAGTCTGTGTGCGTGTGTGTGTGTGCGCAAATATTAAACCTAAGTAAGTTTTTTCCAAGCTCTTCTCTCCATCTTTCTTCCTTCTCCTTCAACAAAACACACAGATGTAATGCTTTAACAGGTTTCATCTTTCATCCACATGTAAAGCTTTGAAGTACAACGTGAATATTTTAACACCGTGTTTCACGTCTCTCAGGCTTCATCATCCCACAGGGAGGTTACAAAATTCATACTCGTGTCATTTTAAATTAATACTTTTTAAATAATTCTTCCTCCTTTTTTGTTCTGCAGCTCTGTCCCATTTCTCTTAAATCCTTAATGTTTATATTTCTTTAATCCCTCACATCGTTTTGTGTTTGAACCTCCCATTCCAGGTGCTGAAGTCCCTCCCACGTATCGAGGGTCGTCCTGGTGCCTCCCTGCCACCGATGGACTTCAAGGCTCTGGAGGAGGGGCTTCGGGCCACTCACGGTGATGACATCACCCCTGAGGATGTGATGTCAGCTGCCATGTACCCTAAAGTGTTCCAGGAGTTTAAGGATTTCACTGGTGAGGGGGTAGAGGATGCAAACTGAAATGTCTAAAGATTGAATTCTAAAGGCTCCCATGAAATGTGACTGGATTTTCTTGAGTAAGATTCAGATTGTTGGATTAACTGGAGCTTTATTTCTGCATTAAGGAGTAGAGCATGGTGGCTCTAAACTGTTATAGCTCATTTGTGAGGAGGTTGAATTCGTCTGTAGTTTAGTTAAGAACCTATACAACCATGAACCTAATAAAACTGTTTCACAGCAGATAGTTTGATTTGATAGAGGGTGGTATTCCATTTATGCAGCTGCTGGTTTTCCCTAAAACGTGTGAACAATTGAACTTCCTCTAAGTGGAATGCTGCCCTCATTAGAAGCTGATGCTAAAGCCTGGGACACACAGAAGACGGATGCGTTGCGCACACGCCGTTTAAAAAAACTAAAACATTATAGTTACTGAGAGTGGCTGCACGGAGAGCGCAACACAAACGCCGGTCCGTGCGGAGGCGCTAAAGTTCGGTGCCAGTTCTATCTCAAGCGCAGCGGCGCTTGCATTTACGGCTTTAATATGGTGATTTTCCAAGCAGCGTTCAGCCTTCCATAGGCTGCATAGCGCATCCTGTGTACCCCCTAGACCGCGGCAATTCTGTGGTGCAACACGTCTGTCTTCTGTGTGTCCCAGGCTTAACACTTGCCTCTAGTTACATCTCGACATGCCTTTTCTTTCACAGAACATGATCTTTTTTCAGATATTTTTGAGATGACAGTGAGTACTTTTACCTGTCATTGTAGAAATGTTATTCCAATCGTACTTGTTCCTTTTTCTTTAGCTAACTTCGGCCCTGTGGATTGTCTCAGCACCAGGCTGTTCTTGGATGGACCCAAGATTGCTGAAGAGTTTGAGGTACGCAAGTTTCTCTAAGACATTGTTTAATTATTCTTCAAAAATTTGCCTAAAGATCTGATCTCTTCCTTTAACACTAACACAAGAACACTATTGCTCTATATGAAATCTGATATTCTGCTGAACTTACATAAGAGTTCTGCTACAGAGGGAGTCACCTCTCGTCTCTCTTCAGCTTTTTTATAAAAGCAACTAGGGATGCTCCAATGTGATATACTGGCATCAGGTATTGGCGGATACTACGGTCGTATACTAGTACTCGGTAGTCATAAAAGTACTATTATACTACGGTCGTATACTAGTACTCGGTAGTCATAAAAGTACTATCGATACATAGAGCGGATACTTTTTAACATGGGGATGCTTAGCTTAGCTCTCCATTAACCTGAAGCGCACGACACCAGCAGCTACCTGGCGTATTATTATTATTAGTAGTAGTTGTTGTTATTTAGCCGTAGTAAACACGCTCCGAATCCTCACAGTCCTGACGTCTGGTTCGTAAAGTTCCAGTAATCCGTTCATACAGTAATGCCTGATCGATTTCGAAAGCTTTAGCATGTTTAGCTTAGCCGCTAACATTTTGCTAACAGAAAATGGTGACAACAGAAGAAGCCAGTAGAGCTGATTGAAGCTTCTACATCAACCACTATTTCAGAATAAGGCAGAGGCTTAAAGAGACACTGGTTTGGTTCTAATCAGCTGAGAAAAGTTTGTTCGGTAGAAGTTTTTTGATGTTGTTTGGCAAGCTGTTCTATCATATAATCGAATGAACTTTGAAATCGTTATAGCAGCTCGTTTGTGTATTTATTTATCTAAAATGTATTTTACCACACTAGAAAAGAGCTAGCTGAGAAGCTTCGTGTGAAGGTTGTAATTGTAAGTTATTTAGTTTTTCCACATTACGACACGTTATTCAGTCTGTTTGACTTTAATGTTGCATCCAGTCCAGGTCACATTAGCTGAAGCTGTCAGTCCTATACATTATACTCAGAGAGAGATCAGTCTTTCTGGAGTTGATCTAACTTTTAGTTTGACGCCTGACCTTTAGGACTCTGTTTACAGTTAAGATTGGATGGAAAAACAGATGAGTGTGACTTTGTATTTTATAGTGAATCAACCAGCAGACAGATCCTGTCTTGTTGTAACATGACCTGCTGCTGATCAAAGTTATTGTGTTTAAAAATATTTTTTAAATGCTAAACTAGTATTTGACTTATTTTTCTGTTGTACCAAACCACGATTTAGTATTAGTACTCGTATCGGTACTCGGTATCGGCAAGTACTCGTATTTGTACTCGGTTAGAAAAAATCTGGTATTGGAGCATCGCTACAAGCAACAGCAGTAGGTTTGTTTTTGTGGTTAAACAAAATTTGTCTTTTGTGCACATATCAAATGATCGTTTTCATGGTGAAATAAAAGTTTACTCCTCGCTGTTCCCTTTCACAGCGTTTAGAGCTTCTTATCTCCACTCTGTGCCAGACTCCTCTTTCCATCAGCATTAGTCCAGTATAGCGAATCATTTATCAAAATCACTTCCTCCTACACACTTCTTTCTCTTTCTTTAATTTTTTTCATTATTCTGACTTTATGAGCAATTGAGAGATTTGACAAACACTGATTCAGAGCTGCCAAAGGCAGCCTTGTTTAATTACTTCTTTATTTCAGTGCAGCCATGTAGTTTCAGCCTGGTGTTAATTGATTCTTTTATTATTAGCAACAAGCACTCTGTTGCTTTATTGTGAAAAACCTGCTGTGTTGGTGTTAATTTAGTATTGACTCTGTTGATGGACAGACCACCACCTCCTCCCAAAGCAGTTTATTAAATCGGAGAAGCGGGTGTTTGACGTAAACTCTTCCTCTCCCTTCATGTTTTTGCAGCAGACTAAATGAGTGTCTAGAATAACAATATTTAAAGTAGAAAAACAGGTGTTGTGGTGAGAGGAAATAAATCACTGTTTTTTAGATCTGCATATTGGAATGTTGGCTTCCACTGGAATTGATTTCCTAAAGCAAAACAACTTATTTATCATTTTTGACCACAAAAAAAACTAACATGCATCATGACATTTGTGCCTTCAGGTCAATTTGTACTTCCACCAAGTTGTACCTTTACAGTTTTAATCTCCTCATTATAGCTTCCTTAAAATTTAGGACAAAACATAGGAAATGTGTTTGGTTGATGGGGTTTAATAAAGTGGCCAATATATGTTGTATTTTCCTGATTACTTTTGGAAAGTAGAATCATCCAATCTACCATCCATAACCTTTGTGCTGTTCATTCCATGGATGCGTGATCCTTACAAGTTATACCTCGTTGTGATGGTGACTTTTCAGGTTTCACATTGATACGATTCATTGCCAAGAAGCATTGTTACAATAAAGAAGTATTTAACCAACAACAAATGTTCTTACCTTGCTGGAGATTGTTGCTGAGGAGAGGGATGTCTGGGTTGCCTTCCTGCCACCTCCATGATCTGACCTTGGATGAGTGAGGAAGAACGGATGACTGAAGGAAAATGCATATTTAAATATAGTTACCATGCATTTTTGCCTTAACAGTAGTGTTTTAAAGGTCAGTACATGCCATTAAATTTTATACCCTTGTCTAAAGATTGTATTATTCCACTGTGTCTGGTATCTGAGATATTAATAACCTGACATGAAAACTGTTAAACCTAACGAGCCGTCATTGAGAGTGGAATTAAGTTGCCTCATTTGAAGACAAATTGAGTTTTCCTCATGAGACTGGCAGTGAGATGTGAACTGGATCCTACCGACGTGGTGTAGGTGGTGGTGTTTGTCAGGTTGTCTGGGTAATTATTAGTTGATCCTAAGAGGGATATTTATTTTTGCTCTCAAGCGTGTCAGTTTTTGCAGGGCTGGCTGATTTGTAGAACTACAGGAGGTCAGGACAAAGCCCAGACAGAGGGAGATAACACTTTGCTAGGGAGGCAGTGAGAGCGTTATCAGAGCAGATTTAAGGATCAGATCTCTGAGCTACAGTGAAAGCTGGAGCCACTGATGTTATGAGAATCATAGCAATAGAATCATCACAATAATGATTTACTGGGGTTTAGAATTTTATTTGAATCCTACTGCAAATAATACACAATCAAATTAACGCTGTGCATAAGGCTCAGTTAGGTCTCTAAGATGATTATCAAGTTAATTTCTTTCATCTGGCGGTTTAAACTACCTTAATTTTTTAAAACAAATTCTGAAAAAGTGATTATCTAAAGCCAATCAGAGTGAGACTAGCATGTCTCACCTGAAGCTCCAACAGGATGTGACAATAGAAATAAGCATCTGAATTCTGCATAATGAGTGTAGTTTAATCTGGATATTACTCACTCTGAATATGACTTCACTCAGGTTAACGTAGTCCTGCTGTTTACATGTTGGGTCCAGTGGCGGCCCGTCCATAGGGGGCGCTCGGGCGCCGCCCCACCAGTCCCAAGAGGAAGAAGAAGAGAAATAGAGATCACAAAATATAAAAAACTAACATAAAAATAAAACTAAACGAGCCATCCATTATATATACAATAAGTGCTGTGTATAATCTGCATTTAGGTGTAGTTTAGAAAGGTTTTCTTACTATTTTTTACTGGACCGATAGGTCGTGTTTCTTTGGGTTCTACTGCGCATGTCTGGACGGGACGCCGTCCCAACATAGCGCATTGTTTTTTGCCCCTGACGCATGCGCACTGGCAAATTTTTCCTGACGCATGCGCACTGAGTGCAAAAAATAGGAGATCGCTCGGGACGCAGGTCTTCAGCGTCCCTGTGTGACATGCGCACAACGGCAGGAGTCTGGAGTGTTGCTCAGACCGAAACCGGAAGTTCTTGCTCTCTTTTTAATGGAGGGTAGAAAATGGATATTTATTCAAAGAATCCTTCTTGCCCGCTTGTGAAAACAAGCCGAATGATTCCATTTGTCCTGATTTCATCAACTCAGTGGTGAGTGACTTCGTTTGTTTGCTTCTTTTTCTTAATAACAATGTGTCTGTCACGGATTTTCCCATTCAAAAACCCCATAGGCGGAGCTAGCCGCGGCTAGCAGTGCTAAGTCCTGATGAGTGAATTTATACCTTAAATAGCGATATGTGTTTGTTGAGGTGTCTGCCGAATGTTAGAGAAATACAGATACTGCTGATTGAATACGTTGGTTTATGTAGTTTAGCCCATTTTTCATGCGTTTTCTCTACTTTTCATTAAATTATTATGGCGTTTTAAGGAAGTTTGGTCTGACTGGGTTTGATTGAACTTATCAGTGGATGTGACTATTTTGTTGTTAATTCACTTCATTAGTTGAGCTGATTGTCATGACTTGCTTGGTTAGTGGTTGTTGTCTGAATTGTAACATTAATTATCTGACTGTATTAGTTAGAGATGGATTTATTTGTTTGTGGTGTCAGTAGAAAGCTAATTGTGAATATTAAGTAATGTTTTTGACTTTGTCAGGTTGTTTTTTCCTTGAAACTTTTACAACTTCTGTTGTGACCACATTGTGGTTGTTTTTTTATTTGTATCTGATTATATTGATATTATTCTAAGGTCTCCTCATGAAGACTTTATGATTTCTTTACTGTTTGATGTGTAGAATTAGACCTAACAGCTCCACATTTCTAGAGAACTGGTGGTACTAGGGATTTTTACCAGAAAAATATTCAGTCAGATGAAAATATTATCATTCCCTGCCCTAGTGGTGATATGTGATTTTTTTTTTTTTTTTTTGCGCATCTGAAAACTGACTAGCAAAAATGCGCCCCACCCAAAAAACTTTTCACCAGCCGCCACTGGTTGGGTCTGAATTTAGAGCGTGGTTTAATCAGGTTGTTGTTCTGAGAGGGGAAGCAGCCGATGTGACAACCAAGTAATCCTTAAATCAGTATGAATACACAGAGGAGGGTAAGCAGACTGGTGTTCCCTCAGCATCCTGACTGATGCATCACATTAGTCAGGATGTAGTAAAACACTACGAAATGCATGGCATAGATAGAACACGGTATATCATGAACTAAGGTGCATTCTGTATATTGTATGAAATAAAAGTGTCCATTTAAATGTGGTGGGATTTGGTTTTAGTATTTTCCAGGATTATTTATAGAAATACCTTTGTTTTCAGACTTTATTTCTTGTTTAATTCAATTAAACTTTATTAACCACAGAGGGGCAATAGAATGTTTTTCATATTAATTAACAAAATAGTTAACTAGATGTCTGAAAAATGTCTACTTAGGTTTAAATTTAATACATAAAAGCAAATAGTGTACAATTTTAATCACAAGTTAAACTAGAGCACATGCAGCTTTGTCTGCTTTTCTATGAGTTGGAACAGTTTTACCAAAAAAAATCCAGAATATAAACTTTCAACAAGAACAGGCATCTCTTTATTTCCCAGTGTTGTCTTCTAATACCTGTGTTTTGTGTAAAGTCTTTACAGGATATGTTGGATGTCATAAGTTGACCCAAAAAACATAAATTCTAAATTTTAGTCATGAAAAGTCTCATTTGTGTAGAAGTCTTTGGTACAACTTCACCTACTTCCAAGGTACATGGAGAGGAAAAAAGGTCAGAGTAGGTAAAAGCTCCAGCAGCATTTAGAGTAACACCTTCTCTATTTGATCAAAGCAACTTTATTTACTGACCCAACATGTTTTTGGCATGTAGCCTTCATCAGGATTATTATTATATTATCAGCTTTTACTAGTTCCTAGAAAGGTTTGAGTCAGAAAATGCACATTGAGCTTTAGAGCTCCAGTTTTAGTATTTAATCTGGATCAAGTGAATTATCCATCAAAATAAAGGTGTTCTGTTGAACTGCAGACCTCAGAGGATTAAAGAATCAGATCCAGAGTGGCTTTTGTTTGGGAAAAGTTATATTTGGTAAGACTTTCAGTAAAACTACTTTATTATGAATCCTACTAGAAACCAAACTAATAATCTGCTTAAGGTTACCATAAATGTGAACAGTGACATTATCATTAATTAAACCAAAGTCTGATTAAGGTCCTGACAGACCAGAAGTTTATACCCATTACATCAGAGATTAAATCAATACTAAAAACACTCATACATATGTAACTCTTCAGAGGGAGTTGCTGTATTTCTAATAGGAGCAGCTGTGAGGAAATATCCTGCAGAAGCCACACAGTTAGAAAAGACGAGCTTGTCTCTGTTTTTTTGCAAAGCTGTGCTGCAGGCCTGACAAAACAGCACAAACCGGAGAGAAGCTGCAGACAGAAACTAGAAGGGAAGAAGATAAAGTGGTAGAGAAACACAAAAGCATGCAAAGAAGGTGTTTGTTACCAGGTGTGGAATACGGGGAGTAGATGAGAAGTTAGCGAGGCAGAAATAAGAAAAAAGAAACCTCTGCAACAGGGTGTATTTTGGTCTCTGTTCTGAAAACTTAGCAGCTTGAAATAACAATGTGGGGAAACTGAGACAGAGTGGAGGAAGAAAGATGGATAAACGCAGACGAGGAGGGACAGAAAACTGGACGACAGATAAAAGAGAAGCTGAAATGGGCTGATGAAGGTAAGTGATAATGGTGTGAGAGAGGGCAGCAACGGAAAGACGGTAAAATAGTAATAAATTAGGTTTCTGTGGGAGGGCTGACTGAAAGTAAAAGCCACAGAGTGAGTGGGACACACAGAATGACTAAAAACATTCAGACCTCTGAAAAGAAATGTGAACAACAGATAATGAAGTGGAACATTTATCAATGTTGAGGGAACGTCCCGCAGGAGGAAATGCAGCAATGAGCCAAAGTGATATGAAAAGGAAAAGGTCCGTTTGGTGTGGGTTCAGAGCGATGGAGTAATATCCTTATCTGGAACAGCTCTACTAAAGACGGAGAACACGTTTCTATATCCTCCAGTCTGACTCCACTTCTCTATTTCCTCCTTCCTGCCCATCTCTCTCTATCTGCATCAGTCTTTCTAAACCACTTCTCCTCTGGTTGATATCACAGCACATCTATTAAAACTGATTCAGACACGACACGGACCAGTTCAGGGTCTACGGAGAAGGCTGCAGAATTGGCCCTTCTCATCCTCTGGAATAACAACAAAAACACCATAAATAGATTTATGTAGTGATCACATTACAGCTGAAGTATAAAAACACAGTATTTTTCTTTGAAAGTTTAGGGGTGTGTGTTGACAGGAGTCTGGTAATATGATATGCATCACGATACTACAGGCAATACAATATATTGCGATATTTATGAATTTTATTGTTGGAAAACCGTCGCAGCCAAACTGAAAAGTTAGCCTCTTCAGTTGTCCAATGAGCTGAATACATTTGCTTTATGCTAAAATGAGCCTTTAGCTCTACGTTGTCATGGTAACTAGCCACATGTGCTCACCAATTTTTGTGTTGCACGAGTACAGACTGCATAACTCCTGTCAGTCTTCACTACATTTCTTTGTTTTGAAACCAAAATGTGTCACACTTCAGCTCTGAAAGCTGCTGTATCCTCTCTGATTCATTCATCAGATAGCTGTGTGAAGTTAGCAACATTTCTCACTTACTTATCGCGAGATCTCAATGTTTTGTGGAAGCTGTAATGACTACAGCCAACAAGTGATTAGGGGTTGAAATGCAACACAAAAATGAACTGCCACTAATATTTTTTTGCATGTAAATTGTTAATAAGTAATCGATATTGTGCTATAAGAATATCAATATAATATTGTGGCAGGAAATATCACGATAAATCAGTGCATCAATTTTTTCTTACACCTCTAGAAAGATCAGAAAATGTAGCTGCTCTTTTGGTTTTAAGCTGACTAAATAAAACACAAAGACCTGTCTCATGTTTACCAAAAACATTTAGGTGATCCTCAAGACTTATGGGAAAATATTCTGTCAGCTAAGGAGACAAAAGCTGAACGTTCTGTAAGGTGTGTGTCCCCCATTCCATCTGCACCAACTCCGTATGTCAGAAAAACATAATCTTACCAACAGTCAGACGTGGTGGTAGTGTGATGGTCTGGGCTGCTTTAGGAAGACCTCTCTGACCTGTGACCTTAAACAGGCTATTCATGTTTGTAAATCCTCCAGTGTGTCTGAATGTAACCAGTTCTGAGTGGGACCAAACTTCCTTTGATTGACTCGGGTTACCTTGGTCTGATATTGAACTCTGTTTGGATCTGAAACATTTAAATTCAACAGAGAGACTAAAGCAGAAGTTTGTAGAGGCTAATATGTTTTCACATCACTGTCTGTGTTAACTCTGTCTCTCCTCAGTTTTCAGCCACTAAATGATTTTAGTGCAGGCAGCAATCCTTTCAATGTCCCTCTAAATGTGTTTAAGTAATAAAAGGCTGCACACTGAACTCACCTTTTATCTCATAACCAACACTTGCAGCATATTGGAGAAAAGGTTAATTGCTTTAGTCGCCAAACTATTGAGTTTCAGAAGATTTTACAAGTTGCTCAAAGTTGTTGTGAAATAAAACGGAACTACAGGATTTCATGATTGTAAATATTGACTTTAATCGTTTAAAGATAAGAGAAATGGAAAATGCAAGCAGACAGAAGGTGCTGCTACATTATTAGAAGTTATTGTGGAGAAACGTGTGTCCAGTGGAGAGGGAAACATGCTCGTCTCACTCCACTAACTTTAGTTATTCCAGCAGGCTCTCCAGCCTGTTTGTATTGCCTCACTGGACTTTGCAACCGTGTATTAATTCCAATTCTCTAACATAATCTAATTTCTGTCTCTTCCTCCCCCGTGTTGTGATTTCCCTCCCCGCTCAGGTGGAACTGGAACGAGGGAAGATCCTCCACATCAAGGCCCTGGCGCTGGGCGACCTGAACAAGGCGGGTCAGAGAGAAGTCTTCTTTGAGCTGAACGGACAGCTCAGATCAGTGCTGGTTAAAGACACGGTGGCCATGAAGGTACAGGACACATGGAGGGAGTAGTGGGGGGGGGGGGTACAGCAGGGATGGATGATGGGCTTTATAGCTGATGGGTGGGATGGTTGAGTGAGGGCAGATCTCTGTGGGTAAACTATTAATAGATAGAGGACTTTGGACCACATAAAGAATTTGACAGTCCACTAATTTTAATTCCTAGAATCAGCTGCTTCTGAAGCGTACATAGACACAGCAGGAAGGATGTTTAATTGTCCTGCTGAATGGATCGTTTCCTGGATGAGAGGAGAAATGGAGGCAGAAATGTTTGAATAAATGGCTGACTGGACAGATAAATGTCACATTTCAATCCCTTTTCTAGGAAATGAAGTTCCATCCCAAGGCCCAGAAATCCATCAAGGGTCAGGTGGGAGCCCCGATGCCTGGAAAAGTCCTGGAGGTTAAAGTAAAAGTCGGATCTAAGGTCAGTTTATTGGTTCATTCTAGTTTCATAGTTAAAAGGTTTATTTGAAGCACCGTTCATTCCTCATATTTAATGATTCAAATGTTGAAGCCACATCTTTTCCATCATTAGATCTTGAAATGGTATTGTGATGTCATAGCAATGCTGATGTGTAATCAGAGTTCAGACCTTAAAGTGGAGTTCTAAACTATTTCCAGGGCTCCAGACTAATATTTTGCACTGGTGCACCTAGGGCTGCTCGATTATGGCAAAAATGATAATCGCGATTAGACGATATTTATTTACCATTGATAACAAAAATATTACTGAACAATCATTGAACAGTGGCTTTTAAAGATTGTCAAAAAATAAAAATGTGCAAATACTGATAAATAACAAGACAGTGCAAACGTTTGCAACTTCAAAAAATTAATAAAATGTAAACATCTGAATTCAACACCCTACTGTGAATATTATATATATAATTATTATAAATATCAAGGCAAGTTGTACAGCTACACACTGTTCTATCAAACTGAGGTCTGTAGATTTAGTTTAGCTGCCTGAACAAAAATAAAACGAAACTGAAAGTAGAAACTTTTTAAATAAATAAATATAAACTGAGAGAACGTTGTTTTTTTTTCTCTATGCTCTTTCATTGGAGTGGGAATGTAGAACCAGTTCCAACAGACCAATTCCATCGGAATTGTTCACCTCCAACTTTACTAATTCTTCACTTTTCTCTTGTTTCTGGTTTTCACAAAATTCTGCGTCACAGAAGGGGCCGACGTTGCGTCCACACCCAAAGCTCTGCAGTCTTAAAAGACGAACACAATGAACTCACAACAAACTCCAGAGGAAAGGAGCTACAGCGGTTCGGCTCAGCGGTTTGGTCTGGGAATTCGGCCCAGGGGTTTGGTCTGGGGATTCGGCCCAGGGGTTTGGTCTGGGGATTCGGCCCAGGGGTTTGGTCTGGGGATTCGGCTCAGGGGTTTGGTCTGGGGATTCGGCCCAGGGGTTTGGTCTGGGGATTCGGCCCAGGGGTTTGGTCTGGGGATTCGGCCCAGGGGTTTGGTCTGGGGATTCGGCCCAGGGGTTTGGTCCGGATTCGGTGCCGGCTCCGTCTGGACCGAACCTCGTCGTACCCCCCTTGCTTGCGCTGTACCAACCGGAGCGGATTGTTGAACAGCTGTTGGAAAAGTGAGCACTGCTAGCTGCATACTGTAAGAGGAGCGCTTGATTTGCCATCGGAGTAAACTGCGAGGGAGGAGCTAATAATCGGCTCAGTCAGTTTTAATCATCGTGTAAAACCCAGATCGTAGTCACGATTACAATTCGATTAATTGAGCAGCCCTAGGTGCACCTTTTTTCTTCTTAAGTGCATCAGCACAAAAATTATGGGCACCCACATTTTCAGCCACATTGCATTTAACATGGGTAACCAGTGCATAAGTGAGCTGAAATTGAAGCTTTAAAACTCTTTAAAATAAAATATAAATTACAAGTTAAAATGTTTTAACAAAATGTTTCCCATGAACATCTCAAACTGAACATTTCAGGACTAAACTTCTTATGGCTGACCCTCCATTCTAACCACATGCTTTCTACATCTTTGGCCTTGCCTATATGTTGTAATACTGTAGGAAATGTTGAAGTTTACTATAATCTCAGATTCCTGAAAGGCAGTGGGGAGAGCCTTCATGCCTCCGTCTGTCTGACAGCAGCACACAAACGTACACACACACACAGGAAGATCTGGGCCACAGCCAATCAGAGGGGAGCAGCCCGTCATTACACGATGATAATCTGCAGCCGCTGCTGTCTTTAGGTGTCACTTGTGAAGCGGTGCGCTCTAACGACTCACTGATACACCAGAGAGTTTAGCAGCATCAACACTCCTCATCCCCTGACTCATTTATAGATGTTGATGTCGTTTAAGACTTATATTTAAGTACCCCTGGCCTCATGTGTCCGTTGTTGAACCTCAGGGAGACTTTCAGTGTCAGTTTCTTTTCCTAAATGGCTGGTTGCACCAGTGAAACCTCAATTTTTTTATTGCACCGATGACACATTAGGTCACATGTGCAACCAAATTGGTCTCACTTAGTCCTGATTACTGACTTACCTGTTTGAACAACCTCAGTGTGTAGAAATGGATTTATTTTATCAGCTTGTTCCAGTTACATAAGGATTTACTGCTAAAACAACTCAGATCTCTATTATTTCATAGTTGCTCATGCAAAAACTTTAATATTTTATGCCTTTTATTTTGCTTTTTAATATGATAAACACTTAAAGACACAACAAAAACAATGCACAGGAAAAAATGTTTACAAAAATGCTTCCATTCAAATAATTAACATTATTTAGAGTCTTCATCAGGAAGACTACACCCCACAGCCCAGGATGTGAGATGTTTCCTGTTTGAGTCCATTTTTATAAACCGTCTTTCCTCCTGACTAACAGACATCATATTCATCATTTGTCTTTGAATATAAGTCTTTTAATGATAACCTTCCCAGGACTAGAGATATTTGTTCACATTTTGGGACAGCCAGAGATAGAAAGTTAAGTTTCTGGTTCCTCCACCAGTCAAATAATTCTAACCAAGAGAAGGTCAGGAGCAGAAAGCACAGAACGATGAGCTCTCTGATGACGGGCGCCTGTTGGTGAAAGACAGGGACACGATGTAGGAGGTAGACCACCTTAAAAAGAATCAGTTGGTATCTGTTACTGGGATCCAGCTCATCATTGGGTCAATTAGTACATAAAGATTAATAAACACTTCTATTATAATAGAGTATTATTTGTGCTGCTCACAAACATCAACATGCTCATAAATGATCATGTAGTGTGAAACTAGCATCAGATAAAGTGTTGAACTTTCTTTATTTAGATTAGTTTAGTTTAGCTCCTCTCAGACCAGTCAGAACTATCCTGTTTCTCCAAACTGAGGCTGTTCAGAGATCGGAGCTGTCCCTGAAACTTTCAAACCTTTTTCCTCCCTTCACCAGTACTGATCATCTATCTATTTCTGTTCATTCAACACCTGAGTGTCAGTGAGTCATTATTAATGTCTCATCTTATTTATCACGGAACACATCACAGATAAATAAACTTCTCTGAGTTGGAAGTAAACCGATATGACATCTAGAGAGCTGAACAAAACTATTAAAACGGAGCCTACAGCCGTCCACTGATCTCAGTATTTATACATTTAATCTGCTTTCAATGGAAAAGTAACACAGCCTCGGCTCTAGAGGCAACAACGTTCATTTTCTTTTTTTAAAACAGAACTTTCATTAAAATAAGAGCCCCTGTAAAAATCACATACATATAACTTATTTTAAAAACCTTTCACAATAAAAGCCCCAAGCCAACGCTAGAACATAAAGAAAAACCTCATAACATTTTAAAATCTTTGCTAAAACATACTCCTCTGTAGTGGAGAAAACACAACACGACTGCTGTAAAGCTGGGTGCATCATGTTTTCATCCTGCAGACTGTAATCAGCTGGTTGGTGTTCATTTATTATACAGCAGGTGATGGACGCCATGGTAACGGAGTGAGTGATGAGTAAAATGGTGCTTTAAAGAGCACCAACACATTGAATATAGTATTATCATTAATGTTATTATAAATGTAGGTGGCTGTAAAGCCCAGTGTTACTGCTGGATCTACTCTCTGTGCTCTAGGTTGTACCTTTCCCACGGTTGGACCACGTTTCTAAAATAAGATTTTTGCCTCTAATCATGATAGAGAATATTCATATCTTCACCTCTATCTGCAGCAGCTCTTTAATAATCAGTTCCTCTCCGTTAGTAGCCCTCTGAAGTGTCCTGATCTTCCTGACAGGTGGAGAAGGGTCAGCCGCTGTGTGTCCTCTCAGCCATGAAGATGGAGACTGTGGTCAACTCCCCGTTGTCTGGGACCGTTAAAGCTGTCCACGTCGAGGCTGACGCCTCCCTGGAGGGAGATGACCTGATACTGGAGATCGAGGAGTAAACCTAGAGGATGGAGGGAGGGGGGGCAGCAGCAGGAGCAGGGTGGTGTGATAGTGGGAACAGGTAGAGGAACAGCAGGCCTCCAGCTTGTACATATTCTGAAGCTTAATGCATATCCTGAAACATTTCAACATCACATGAGGTTCTAGGTTTAGGGATGAGTACCTCTGCTAATGTTGTGGGAAATACCATGATTATGAGACATTCCAGTGTAGAGTCTTAAACATGAGTAACCGTGTGGAGCGCTAACAGGGTCCTAACATCTACTTGAAGTTAAATGTCCATCCTTCCTCTCTGTATACGCCTAATAGAAGTAGCTCCACCTGTAACCACTAGCCGTTAGCTTTGTAATTTAGCAGATTAGACAGGAGGATGTATTCATTTAAAAAGGTTCCTTTGTTTTTCCTGACATTTTTCCAACACTTTCATCGTTGCCACATTGCATTCTGGGAATGTGTAATCACTGCCACCATTTAAACTCACCTTTTCCCAAAGTAATATTTAGAAATCAAAGTACACTAGAGGTTAATGGGTCAAGATACGGGTTCATTCACATGTTTTCACTGAACACGAAGCACAATGAGCAGAGGTTCACATGTTCTGTTACTGTATCAGTAACAGCATGGGCTTTACTTTGGGGGGTTTTCTGTTAAACACCTTTAAAATTCCCAAACGGGTTGTTTTTAAGCTGGTGAAACCACTTAGTCCGTCTCTCATCCTGTTCTGGGCCATACAGTCCGTCTCTGCTTTGGTTTGGTCATGGACAAGTTGCTCCGCCCCCTATTTCCACAGCCAGGCAGAGATTAGGGCGTAAATGGGATTACATGGCACTGTAATGAGGAGGGTCATATTTTATTTTCCTTCCTTTATGAATTAATTTTCTGTCAAATGATGTGAAATTATCCAGACTAATATGAGACTCTGCAGACTCCCAGTAGCAGTTTTTTTTTATTTCCAATTCATGTGTGTTTGCAAGAAAATGTAACCAGTCCAACAAAAGCACAACCTCCTGAGATAGAAATGCATTCAAATAGATATGAAATATTCATACTCACCCATGCACCCGTGCAAATATATTCATGCCAGCCCTTAATTGCTGCCTGGATCAAAAGAAAACAACATTTAAAGTGGTGTGTTTGTGTCTCCACAGTGATTTCATGTAAAAATAAAAATGTGGTAAAAACCTGCTCTGTTATCACGGTGATCTCTAAATTAAAATAACAAGTCTTAAAGCCAGTTATTCAGCTGTGCTGCTGCAGGTTTTAACACCAGATTGAATGTTTCAGTTTTCTGACCAATGAAAGTGCACTGAAGTTTTTTAACAAGTAGTGAGATAGTGAGTCTGAAAACAGCAGCTTGTTTATAATCCAGACCCCATCAGCACAATCCATCGGCTTCTACAAGCATTGTGTCACTAGGATACGACTACAGTGGTGCTGTTGTTGTCTCTCAGCCTCAGTGTTTTTGATAAATTGTCGCACAGTGATGTAAAGTTGTCTCCTCCTCGCCTCATCTTTCCAACCACCTCATGTTTTCATCTTCCTCTTTCGTCCCTCACCGGAAACATTGTGCACAATCGAGACGATGCCATCAGTTAATGCAATAATGTCAGCTGTATCGTACCGATTCTGTCTTAGCCAGCAGCGACTCTAACAGCCATGCTTGTTACTATGAATCCATGTCTGTGAAAAAAATAATAAACTCTAGAAAATGAACACACTGCTTGGGTTTATTTTATTAATGATAGTAAATCATGTACATGTAACTTTCATTCAGGCACACTTGTATTTAGTAAGTCTTGTGATTTAACTGTGTATTGCTCCTAGCCCTAATGGGATTCAGCTGCACTTGAAAAATATTCTCAAATATGTATTTTCTACTTTGAGGATATTTGTCAGTGCGCTGTAATGTTTACTGTGATGCATCAGTTACCCTAAAATATGAAGCACAAACCTTTTACTGGTCCCACAACCATCATCTGATGTTTCAAACAAGCATTAAACAGTTTTATATGGTTGCAGGCTTAATGAGTTTTACCCTCCCAAATATGTACACACATTACTTTTTAATGGGGGTGTCCCATTTCACTTTGGAGAACTTTAAAAACTACTGCTTTGGACTATCGGGTACTATCAGGGTGGGTAAACACTTAGAGATCTGGCATTAATTATATTAACACATACATACAGTACATTCTGAAGTTATCATTCACAACGTACATCTATACAAATGTTGGTGAACACAGATCATAGTATCCAATCTAGAGTGATGCTTTGTGTTTGAGGAATCCTTAGAGCTTTTTGTTTGACGAACAGAAATAAGTAGCTTTCCCAGCTCTAAGTATTCATGGTGCTCGTGTTTTCTTTGACCACGGTAATCATGGATATATTATTTCTAACCAACCTACATTAAAGGAAAAGACTCCGGTGAATGAAGCATTGATTTTTTAGAAACAAATGTCGTCCATTAATCCAAGCTTTCATGGTCCTAAAAAGCCTCGGATGTTTCCTTTTAATACTAAAGCTTTCAAATGGCCATCCTTTCAAAATAAAAGTCTGAAACTTTTAGATGTCAAATTTTTGAGGTAGAAAAAATTTACAAAACTTTTCCAATCAAAGCAAAGAATTTCCAGTTCCCTCTCAGTATTACGATTTGAAAGCCTTCCTAATCTGCCTAAGCCTTTGTTAAAGCACCGCCCCCTTTCCTCCAGCCTCTTCTCATCAGCGTTCAGTCTGGGTCTGAAGGGTTTCCTCCTCTTCCCCAAACAAGTGACTGTGTGTGGCTGGCTGTTTTCTTAAACTGTGGATCTTAAGCACTTATTAACCACTTAAATCAATCAAGTTTATCTTTCAGCTGCTATCATCGATTAGCCCCATCAGAGTGTGTGTTATCAGTGGTTAGCTTGATCAAATGTTTGCAGCAGGAAGCGTTTGACAGCACCAAACGTTTGTCTTGTCACTTCTCTGTAAACACTGCTCAGTGTCAGAATGAAGGAGGATCCTGATCAGACGAGGATGTTTTTACTCCTATAAACGATACCCAGAGCAACGACGCCGATTAACAAGGAGCACATTTGCATGAGAGAACTAGCGGGTAGCGGTCTGCTAGCTTTGATTTATTGATTCCACGAGGCAAACGTGATGGAATCAGTTGGTTAAAGTTGCCTTAAATTATCAACCATCTTCACCAGTTTTCCATGAGGAACGTGAAATATCTTCTACCATGAATCAAATCCACATAATCTAAAACAATCGGCGTCCTTCCTGTTCGGTCCTCATGACGATGTCTTCACACTTTAGATAAAAACCTGTTAAATGTTTTATTTAAAATCAAACGTTGACGTGTTTCTGCTGCAGCTTTCCTGAACCCAGTGCAGAATGAGAGCTATTGATGAGCATCCTTCTTTAAACAGTGAAACACATTTACAACAAACAGTCCTAAAGTCTGCCCTACTGAGGCCTCTGGGGTCACTGTAGACATCATTTGTTTTATCTGAATATTTAAGCTGTTCTCACATTAAAGGCAGGCCAACGTATCTACAGTAACAACTTAGTGTGGTCACAAAGTACAACAAGAGGCTTTCTGACCATTATTAAGACAGAAGCTATTTACCTAGAAACACAATCACTTCATCCCAACTAGTTTTTTCAGAATCGAGACAACTGGACTTCCTTACTTTCTTTTTGCCCCACAGAGCTTTTAAATCTCATCACCGATCCTCCCTCATTAGGGCCTTTGCTCTCATGGTCCACCTGTGAGATGCTTCCTGAAGGTGAGCATGCTGTAAAACTGGAGATCTGGTTCAAAGCTGCACAGAGAGAAACCTGAGACTTCCTCCTTCCTGTCCTCAAAGAAGTGTCCCCTGTCCTTCAGATGTAAGTGGACCGCAGGGTCTGAGGGTCTGTTGTTGGTTTGTAACTGAACTGGACCAAATCCACACCAGTCAGCTTCTGGTTGGGCGTTCTGTCCTCTGGATGGGGGGTTGGTGGGTTTAAAGTTCACCAAGATGTTTGGAAATGATTCTAACAAGTCTGCCAGACATTCCCATAAAGTACAGGATTTAAAAGTTTTTGGAGATGCCCTACAGGTTTCTACCTTCACCTGCATATTTAAGCTCAAATGTTTGTAAGTTTAACCATCAGTAACGTTCAGGTGGAGCTGGTCCGTGTTGGAATAACAAAACCAAAAATGTGAAAGTGACTTTGTATCAAACAGGAAGCTGTAAAGATCCTGTTGTTCCCTCCGGAGTTTGTTGGGTCAGCCAGGTATCCGACTACAGCCTGAAACAGAAGTCCCAATAAATCACGTAGCTCCACAGCTGATGGATTATACACCAGCGTTCTGTTTCTGCATGTGAAAGCTCGTTTCTGCCTCCCCCGACGGCTTTCACTGAGCAGCTGAGCCCAGTTTAAATGTCACATTTTATTCAGCGAAACTTATTTCCCCTCACAGTCCTGATTCGTCTCCGTCTTTCAGCAGGCTGTTTCATCAAATCTGTATTATTTATGACTGGCTGCAGAATGGAGAAAACGCTCAGACTGCTCAAACTCCTCAGACTGCTCTCACTGCCCAACACCCTCAAGGGTTTCACACACTTCCCAGTGACGTTAGAGCATAAATCCAGAGATTATTATGACTGAATTTACTCCGAGCAGGAGGATAAACAGGCGCAGAGCTCAGGAGACGGAAGCTTTAACTGATTAGTGTGATTGAGGTGAATTGTTGGCGTTGGAGAAGTGCGACGCCACATCGGCCCTGAGAGCTCTCCTCTCTGCAGGGAGCGCCTACAGGTAACCATTCATGACCGTGAGCTGCTGCAGCTTCTATTGTTTACATCTTTAACTTGATTTTCCTTTTTCTCATTCAGTGTTACTTCTTCAGCACTTTACCTTGACTTTAATAACCATCTTTTAGAGGAATGAATTGAGATTTACGTAAGCGCCACTGGAGGTCAAATACTCTGCAGCACATTTAATTGATGTAATAATGTCTAATCCTGGTCCTCCAGGGCCACCATCCTGCATGTTGTCCAACACACCTGACCTGAGTAGTTAAACCTGTTCGACATGAGCTGCTGAGTCATTCAAACCAAACGTGCTGAAGTGGAGAAACGTCTAAAACGAGCTGATAGTTGGAGCTGAGGGGTGTTCCTGAAGCAGGATGTGGAAAACTCTTCTCAGTTCAAGAAGAAAACAGTCTGCTCCTGTTTGAGCAGCTTTTAACAGTCCCACTGATGTTGAAGCAGTAAAAAGGAAAAGTCTTGCTCTTATTCAGGGCTGCATGATACTAGAAAAACCACAGAATCACAATGTTATTCTGGGATATCGTCATGACGATGCTGGTTGTGATCAAACCCACGTTTCTTCTCGCTCCTCCTCTCTTTATGTTCCGTCATAAAATCATAAAACATCTCCAGACTTTCTACGTGTTTTAGTGTTTCATCCTGTGAGTGGGGGTCCATCAGACCAACATGACTTGCTGAGTCTAAGCAGCTCTTTGTGACACGGATTTTGCAGAATACCGTCCAACCTGACTCTAATCAGATGTTTTTTCCTGGTGTCTCCGGCGATAACCCTCATCCAGCATCACTCACATCAGAGCGAACACATTCAACTCGGTGGTTTCCTTTAATTTTATTTTAAATGTTTTCATTTTTTACAATATTATAGTCTACAAATCCTTAACTGTGAATATAAAATAGACGTGTTTAATATGAATGTGTAAATAGTGAATAATCCAAATCATTCATTTGTCTTTCTTTAAACAACAGACTACAGGTGAAGGTTAATCACATCAGTGTGTGTGAGTTTCTCTGAGGATCACAGTGTAGGGAGACAGTTTATCTGCACAGATCAAAGTGTCTCATTATTCTGATGTTTTATTGTCACCAGCCTGTTTTATTAACACTCCTTTAGGTTTGTGAACGCTCTTTAGTGACCTCAGATTGTCTTTTGTTCAACTTTGCTGTAAATAGTGTAGTGAGATAAAACTGTTCAGTTTTACTGTACACCTTCCGTTAAATTGTTCAGTCTAATTAAGGATTTACTGAGGGCTTCTTAGCACCGGATAGCTTTTTGAGATAGCTGAAAATAATTCAACAGGAATTCCTAGTTTCATTCATTAGCAGGGAGTTGGTTACGTACCTTTTTGTTGATGAATGGAAGTCGGAGTCAGGAATAAAGACTTTACAGAATGTATTATAAAAGCTGACGAACAGTACAGACAGTTAGCATTGAGGTAGCAATTGGTGAAGCATTGTCAAACGATGGTAAGGTGTTCTTATAAGTTGATTTTAATTTGAGTCTAACAACTTGAGTCTGTGATGTTAAGACTAGGGTTGTTACTTAATTTAGTTTGAGGGTTAAGTGGAGGAGTTACTTGTTGGAGTAAGCTAAGCTGTTAGCTTTATCAACAGGCCTTTGGATTACCAGAAAGTGAGTTCTTACTTAGACCACCGGTCCGATGGATCATAGTCCAGCAGGGATGGCGAACCGTTTGGAGGTGGGTTGTCCTCCCCGACCCGTCTGGAGCCGTCGGGGACCGGGGACCGCCGGCAGGCGCCTGGCTGCATCCGAGGATCTGGAGGCTTAGCAGAGCCATTTCTGGTTCGTAGCATCAAAGGCTGGTATCCACATGTTGTGGCGGAGAGTAAAGACGGATGGTGTCTTTCTCAGGGGAGAGGAGCGGATCGGCCTTTAGGGGCCGGCCGATTCCGGCAGGCTCAGCTGTGTAGCGAGTTGGAACAGCTGAGAAGTTGTCTCATCAAAAGCTAGATGAGAACTGCCCTCTTCCAGCTTGGAAGGAGCTAAAATGGAGTCCTGTGCTGATGTGGACCTATGGGAGAGGTTCTATCAAGTCACATGACTCAAGCCTTTAACCTCATATTTACCTGAATAAGTAAATATATGAATAATACTGATTTAACCTTTTAGCAAAGTAAAAATATGAAATAATACTGAAGCTGGATCAAACATTCATAATACTGTAAGAGAAAATGCATTAATCACATTAAGACAGTTCTGGACAGTGGATTAAAAGTAGTGTCGTTTAGAAGGAGACATCAGGGAGTCTTTGAGTTTATTATCACTAAAAGAGCCCTGTGGAGTCTTCCGGAGAAACGATCTGGATACCTGGGAAAGTTGATTCAGGTTAAAACATAATAAAAGAGTCATTGTAATCCAAGTTATTGGGAAAAAGATGATTATTGTTTGTGTGATGTTCAAGGGGTCAGAGGTTATAGCGTATTTGGTAACGCTACAATAGAATCCAAGCTATCGATAATAACAGAGCTGTTTAGGAGTTCAATCAATAACGGTGACTGAAGGCAGCTCTATGTGGTGTTCTGACTACCTGACTGGTGATTCAACACGACTTCATGTTATTCTGGTAATTTAACCTGTTAATGTTAAAGCAAACCTTTACTCCAGTCAGGTGTCACATTACAGCACACATTCTATTCAATCCACCCTCTTTATGCAACAACTGGACGTGGAGATAAATAATGAAACAGTGGCGTAGAGCTGCAGCCCGTCTCTTAACAATCATCATAGGGAGGACGTCCTGCTCCAGACATGTGATCGATGTTTCAGGGCTCCATTGATGATGGCTTTTCAACTCGAGGTGAAGAGTTTCCAGACAGGTCCAGAGTTTGTAGGACCTCCTTTCTGTACCGCACACTGAGGTCTGCTCTGTGGCTGTTGGTCACAGACCAGCTAGGGACGCTATGCAATTTTGCTAGTTTTGGCTCCCCCTGGTGTTTGTTTTAAATCACTGCCGTAAAAACATTAAGACCATTGTTGCAAAGTTGCAAAATGTGCCTTTAATATTTGACCAGCGTCAGATGAAACATGACACTGCTGTAGCTTTTCTTCCTTTTGCTTCTCCGAGCCTCTAAATGGGTCAAAGACCTGCTTTGATGAGGTCTCAGCATCACAAGAAAACAAAATGTTTTCATCAGGCTGGGTCTGGAGGTTATACGCTGAATTTCACATTCGGATCCAGGACTTCACATCTCCTGGCTTCAATCTATAAGCGAGTGGCAGAGTTCAAGTCCTCTTTGTGGTTTCATTTAGCTTATCCCTTTGTCTGCTCCGCCACGGTCCAAATGAGCAGCAAATACTCAAAGCAGCACAGTGAAGTCACGTCATCTCTGCATGTCAGACACCCTCAAGACGTTCTGTGAAACCTTGATATAGTCCTGTGGCAGCAGCTCATCCAGGTGCCAACTTTTTAACCCGTACACGGGTTTCTGACACGGGCCATAGGGGTCTGCTTCTGTGTCTGAGGTGCAACTTTCCCCTTTAATCCCTTTGCTGCTGTTAGATAATCCCTTTCTGCTTGCCTTGCTGCTTTCTTTGCTGTAATCCCTCCGCTTGAATAAAGAGAGAATAGACAAGGAGGAAGGGATGCATAGAGCCTCAGACAGAGAAGATGGATGGCTCTGTCAGTCTGTAAGCCTCCTTTCAATCAGCACAACCACAATAAAATCCATCCATCCCCATAATCCTGCCAACTTCCACCTCCTCGCCCACAAAAAAAAAAAAAAAAAATCAAATTTTATTAAACTAAATATTTCAGGCTGCTGGAAAGAAACCAGCTGTCTGGAATATTTAAAATGTTAATTTTGGTGCTTAAAAGTAATGAACCTAGTGCAGTCGGGAGGTGTTGGAGCTTCGTTAGCAGCACAACAACCAGCCGGGGAGCCCTGCAGTCGCAGCAATCCTTTAGGAAAATGGATATTTTGGGACTTTATGATTAATATTCAAACTTTCTGTGCTGTGGGCCAGATGTGTGTCTGAAGATTAAAACATAATAAACAGGAAACTATAAGGGTCTGTTTAGACACAAATACAGGTACACCTCATCTGAATATCATGAAAAGGTTCAGAATTCTGTCACTTCAGAGAGTCAAACATTTATTATATAGATTCATTACACAGGGCGAACTATTTCAAGCTTTTATTTTTGTGTAATTTTGATGATTATGGCTTATAGTTGATGAAAACCTGGAATTTACTGTCTCATAAAATAATAATATTACATAAAATTAATACAAAAAGAATGTTTTAAACAGAAATGTCAGAAATCTGGAAAGTGTTCATTTTATTTACCCAAGTTGAATGTCTGATTTATACTTGAGATCCAGAAACTCCAACAAGTGGGTCTCAGCAACAGTCTGTACTCATGTTGTTAAGCAGCAGAACACAGACCTCCTCCAGCCTGACCCTGTGCACAGGAGTGCCACAAGGACGTGTGCTCGGCCCCGCCCTATTCTCCCTCTACACCGATGACTGCACGCCCACATTCTCCTCATAACAATAACATTAGCAGACGGCACAACTATTATAGGACTTACCATTAAAAATGATGAGTCTGCATACAGAGAGCCAACATTAAAAAGACAGAATCAGTCAGTTTACCAGGTTTCTTATGTTCACTGCATGCAGTGACAATAAAGTGTATTAAATCATAATTCTGAACCATTTATATTTTACCTCCATGAAGCCAGATTTGATTGGATCTGACAGGTTTTTTTTTTTTTTTTTTTTT